>APFE030356105.1:146174-194881 GCA_000404065.3 Pinus taeda
TGAAAGATGTTATTAAACATGAAGTCCAACCAAAGGAACCTAAGAAGATAGAGTTTGAGCTAAAGGAGGAAGAATCAGACTCTACAACAGAGGAGGAATCAGAAGATGAAGAGCCACAAACTCCGGCTATGAGAAGATCAGTTCAAGAAAGAAGGTAGCCTGAAAGGTATAGTCCATTTGCTTTCTGTTCAAATTTTTCTTTGTCTGTTACTGATGATGATCCCATAACTGTGAAGTAACCAGTGGATTTAGAGGACAGAAGACTTTGGAAAGAGGCTATGTTTGATGAAATGGCATCTTTGCACAAAAATGAGGCTTGGGATCTGGTGGTGTTTCCGGCTGGAAGGAAACACATTGGCAGCAAATGGGTGTTCAAAAAGAAGACAAATGTAGAAGGAAAAGTGGAGAAATACAAAGCTCGGCTGGTAGTAAAAGGTTATTCCCAGGTGCCAGGAATTGATTTTTGTGATATTTTCTTCTCCTGTTTCCAAGGTAACTTCTATTAGATTACTTTTATCTGTTGCTGCTACTTTTGATTTTGAGGTAGAATAGATGGATGTGAAGACAACATTTCTTTATGGGGATCTAGAAGAGGAAATATACATGAAGCAACCTGAAGGCTTTGTGGTGAAGGGTAAGAAAGAACTAGTATGCAGGTTAAAGAAGTCTCTGTATGGGTTAAAATAGTCACCAAGGATGTGGTATCAGAAATTTGATACATTTATACGGTGACTTGGCTTCACTAGAAGCAAAGCAGATCACTGTGTGTATTTTAAATTAATTGGTGAACGTGTTATTTATTTGGTCTTGTATGTGGATGATATGTTGCTGGTTGGAAATGACAAAGAAATTATCCAGGATTTGAATACCCAATTTTCCTCCAAATTCAACATGAAAAATCTTGGTGCTGCAAACTATATTTTGGGCATGGAAATTAAAAGAGATCGAGAAAAGAGGAAGCTATGGTTAAACCAAAGGAAGTATGTCGAGACAATACTACAGAGGTTTAATATGTAGGATAGTAAATCGGTGAAGGTTCCTATTCCTGTAGGTGTGAGGTTATCTGCAGAACAATGTCCCAAGACACAAGAAGAGGAAGAGGACATGTCCCATGTTACATATGCAAGTGCAGCCGGTAGCCTGATGTATGTAATGGTTTGTACTAGACTAGACATTGCACATGCAGTGGAAGTATTGAGTAGGTTTCTGTCAAAACCAGGGAAGGATCACTGGACAATAGTGAAGCGGGTTTTTAGTTATTTGCATGGAACTAGTGATTATGGTTTGTTCTACCAAGGAAGACCAGGATTGGACAAAGTGTTGGATATTCATGGCCTTTTTGATGCATACTGGGCTAGAGATATGGATCAAAGAAGATCTACAAGTGGGTATGTGTTTAACCTATTTGGAAGTGCAGTTAGTTGGATGAGTAAGAAACAATCTGTAGTGGCACTATCAACTACAGAGGCAGAATACATGGCAGCCACTCATGCAAGCAAGGAAGCAGTTTTGTTGCAGAGATTGTGTTCAAGTATGGGGTTAGTACAGGAAGCTATAAGGATAGACTGTGATAGTCAAAGTGCAATTTTCTTGGCAAAGAACCCTGCATACTATTCAAAGACAAAGCACATTGATGTTCAGTATCACTTTGTGAGAGATATGATAGAAGACAAAAAGGTCTTGTTGGTAAAGGTGGACACTTTGAAGAATACTGCAGATGAATTGACAAAATTTGTGAGCTCTTAGAAGTTCTCTCGGTGTAGAGAGACAATGGGAATTTCAGGGCTAGAAAAATGACTAAGCTCTCTTGTGGCCTCCTATGGAAAGAAGAAAACAAGTGGGGTTGTGTTATATTCTTTCCACGACTAACCCATGTAGTTAACCGGGGGTTAGAGGGGGGAACGTCGCAGGGGCTTAGAGGGGTTTGGTTTTGGACCCTATGTTAGGTTGGGTGGACCCACCTATGCTTTTGTGCATGTTTTTTGGACGCGATGGCTTTTGGTCCATGAATTTGGATGCGATGGTTTTTGCTCCATGGTATTGGATGCTTCGGCATGTATAAATATGTATTGTAACATTAAAAGGAACATAATGAAAGATCAAGTTGGTGGTCCCGGTTTTGGGATCTAGGGGAAAATCTCTGTGTATATGTGTTTTATGTGTTATGCTATCCCATTGTTTATTTTATGTGTTTTAGAATTTGTATGCAGGTAATCTCTGTATGGGGTTAAAACCTACAAAGAAGGAGTTCCAACCAGGTGATTGGATACTCCTTTGTGACTCTAAATTTAAACATTTAAAAAAAAAAATTCCATACACGCTGTATGGCACTTTATGAAGTGATTAAAGTTTATGAAAATGGGGCAGTAGAAGTTAAAACTACTTATGGGTGAGAACTAGTATTCCTTGTGAATGGGCATAGACTTAAAGTGTATTTTCAACCCCTCACAAAGGAAGGCTTTATGCACCAATTACAACAAAAATATGAACTAAAGATGGTAGGTGGCTATGCCAACCTATTGCGAAATCTAATTCTTCCAGTTCCAAAAATAAAATAAAATAAAAAGTAAATCTAAAAAAATGACAAAAATTAAAAAGAAAAAAAATATTTTGCTTGTGGTTGTGAAAATCAGTTTAATGGCATGTTCAAAGAAGGATCAACCTGAAAACCAACATGCTGGAAGGAGGATCAAATTTTAATTAAATTGGAATGTTGCTTGATCTTCATATATGTTGAATGTCATCGAGAAGAAGAAGGTTTTTAAGTTTATTTATGCAGAATAATGATTAGGAACCAAGCCCTTATCCAAATTTGAGACAACTGACATGGAAAATATTATGCAAGAAACACTCAATTCTCAATGTAGTTATTTTGGTTCAGCACTATGTGGCAGAATTTGAGGTGAAACTCTGCCTTTCTTCTCATTCCTTTTTCACAAATTTCCCTCTACAATTCTTTTTTTTTCCTATTGAGATTGACCATCCCTTTCTTCAAAAGGAAATTTTCCTATCCAATTTTGTTTTTCCCTCTTTTCCCTAAAAATGTTTCCTTGACCGTTCTCCTTATGTCCCTCTAATATTGGTCTCACTCTTGAAATCCCTAATTATTTCCTTCCCATTTTGAAAATTCAACCTTGTCCTACTTATTTCTTCCCTCATGAATGAGATTGCAGTATTTGATGAAGTATCAAGGAATTCATGGATCAGATCAAAAAGAGCATGATAATACCAAGAGCTAGAGAATAAATCTCCTTTGAAACTCTGCAAAATTTTCAGATTCAACCTGTATATTATATTTTTATTAGAGGATTTTTTTCCAGATATGCCGCAACACTTTTTAAGTGCAAGAACAACAATGTTCCCTAGTACAAGAGTGAATATCTCAGTGTAGGTAACTCAAAATTCTTGGTGTAGGAATACACGCTGTTATGCACTTTTGAGTACGAGAATATATATTTCACAGCAGGAACAAGTATTTTAGTGTAGGAATCATAGGAATCCTTGGTACAAGAACACGTGTTGAAGTCTAGGATTGCATACCTAGTACATGAATGCATGCGCAGAACAAAAGTAGGTCTAGGAACAGGGATTCTGTTCGGTACAGGAACCTTGTTGCAGGCATAAATCGATGCATTATTTTGAATCATAACATTAAATGATATTTTCTACATTCGATTAAACTTTTATTTTATCATTACTTGATAGGAAAGCCATTTTCAAAATACAAATGCATTTCAGGTAATAAATCTTACCTTAATTTAAGTATTGGATACACCTGTTGATGGTGTTGGACCCGCTAACATGTCAGGGGATCTCCCTGGTAAGATGTCCCAACTAGACCTCAGACTGTTTGGTGTAGGAGCCCCAATAGTGGGTTGTACGGTATAACCTTTACCATGGTTGTGTGTAGAGGCAAGTAAGATATCCCTGTTGGTAGTAAGGGTGTGACATATGCAACAAGTCAAGGAAGGTGCATCAATGGTTCTAACACATAGAGGGTGATGTGAGTGCACCACTTGGAAACTTGTGAAAGAACGTGACTAAGAAGGGAACACATGAGCAAATATGCATCATGAATTGGAAGGCATGTAAGATGAAAATCCAAAGTGATGGTTAAACCAAAATCACATTTCAGTAAGATTCATACATACATATACAAAAAGAGTCTATACACACATGCGTAAGCAAACAAATACATATATCATTTAGAGTAAACAAGATAGCTGAAATACAAAATGACATATGCATGAAACATGTTGGCTCTATTATATTAAGAAGTGAAAGTTCCAATCATACAGTACAACCATGACTGACCACTAGTCCCAATAGTGGAACATTACAGTCACTACCGCCTGCTCCTCCAAAGAGATGTACTAGCTCTGCACTGTAGAGAAGCAGAGGCTCATTACAATATTCTCCAAGTTTCTCTAAGATACTCCTATCAGAAGCTTGGCTGACCAAAAGCCTCTACAATGAGTTATGTGGGACTATATATAGAAAAGGGTGAGATGACTTTTGACATTACCCTTTATGATTGTTCATCTATCCTCATGACTCTTCAACTACTCTATGACTATTACATCCAACTATCGACACTTGAACTTCCACTTAACAAGACGTTACATACAATCTGCACATGTACCAATGTGAGACAAATTAGGCTTAAGTAAGCCATACAAGACATCACTATGATTCAGACAACTATGGGAAGACCAGCTCTTTGACATCCTCATGATGGTAGACGGTGGCGAACTAATGCCAAAATTGGTAGTCCGTGTACTCTGTGGTGACATCTTTCTGGAAATGAACTCTTGCCTTCTTCACATCTGGGTACACTGATATAGATCCTCTATCCAACTTATATAATAACACGTGCATCAATATCTTGAGTGTGGTCAAACCAACGAAATATTGACGCATGGTGTCTACACTGATCACCATGTTTGCACTATTGTATATGCGCATCAACTCGTCAAAGTCTGAGTCAAGCTCTAGTGGGACTTGTGCCTTCATCTTTGCCTCGGTGAGTGTCCCAATAGATGGGATCGCATGTGCGTACACAAAAACATCCATACTCTTGAATGCCCCTGCTTGGGAAGACTACAAACTAGTGATGAGCTGTGGGAGATCTTCATAATTCCAGATCTGACTCCAAATGCGTGCCTTCAGCTCGACTTCTCTGGGATTCATCATCTTGGGCAAGTGTAACGGGGCTCCCTTGTATCTCATTGTCCATGTTTGCATGTAGTTGACAGCAGTATGCACGTTTGACAAGATATGTGCTCTCCCAACATATCGTTACTGCCAATTATTGAGATGGACAACTACCTTATGCACGTACAAAACATGGAATACAATGCCTACATGACTGTCTCAAGGGACAATACTTCATTCAGTATCACCTTCTTCAACTCTGCTCAGGTGGATTATGTAACCAGTTCTCCTCCTTTCTTGGCCATTTGTAACTCCTTAGCCATTATCTCGTTCTCAGTTATTAAGAAGCGAACACTCGAGCTAGTGGCTTCAGCATATGCTGTAGTAGCATTGGCCAATGTTGTTGTATGCTTGCACACGTCATACATGATCACTCATTCTTCAAACTGCACAGGAGATGTGTTGTCATACAATGTAGACACTCTGTGTGATTGCACAACTCTATGCTACGACTCATCAAATGATATGTTGTACATCTCTCCCTCCAGATTGTCTACAAGGATTTCAGTATCTCCTTGGTCGCTTGGGACTTGCTCTGATTCTGGATCCAGTGAAGCTATTAGGTTGACCTCTTGGTGGTAAGGCATGAGATCGATGTCTTTCTCTAACTCTTGCTGCTCCATATCTATATCCATCTGCTCAAGTTCTTGTTCAATCTCTTGAGCAAAGTCCTACTCCTGCAACTGCTCACCCTGTTTTCTTGGTGCCAACTATTTGGATGAGTCTACAATGTGTACAGGTGGAATTTCATCTATTTGTACATGTTGCACCCCTGTTGTACCTATTCTTCTTGTGTTTCCTTCTCCTATTTACACAAATCTTGTTCCTTCCGGAATCGCTACTTCAACTCATGCAACTCCTTCACTGTTTCCTCCATCCTCTATTTTTGTCTCTGCCTTTGCGCGGTCCTCTTGTCACGATGTTGCCTCTTCACCTCTATTGCCAAAGCTTCTTTCTGCACAAGTAGGTCTACTTTGAACTTGCAGCTTTGTTCTTCCTCCACGCTCTCAACAATATTTCTCTTGCCTTTGTTGCACTCCGGTATGTTTACCTCTGTTGCTGCTACTGTTGGTGCTCTCCTAGATGCTTCTTCATGCTGTTTCACTAACCAATCCAGAATGATGCCGACCGGTTCATTGGGCCTAGAGAAGTTGCAATAATATCTCCATGGGTCTTCCTCCGCCCAACAACATGCCCCGTGGATCCACTGAAACTGTGCTCTCACACAGTGATCTTTCACAATACAATGCGGGTCATACAGATTGAAGATTCAGAAGTAGAAAGGATATTTCTTCATCTCCTCTATTTCGACATCTGCATGCTTGAGGTTCCGTATCTCTTACAACCTGATCCGCAATAGAAGAGTGGGCCAAGGTGCCTTCTTCTTTCGATGCAGCCTAGCTGACAGTCCTGTCGAGATGTGGTATGATACTTCTTGCATGAAAAGCTTGTCCATGGAAAACTTCGGCAAAACATGCGGAGGCTTCTCCGTGTTGTACATCCGTATGAAGGTGTTGGACGATGAGGCATACCAATCCGCTATGTCGATTAGTGCCTCAATTTCTTCCTTCGACATGCAAGGTGGATCCCACTCAAATATCATATTGTACATCCAGGTGAAAAAATGATCTGACATTTGTGTGATAACTACTCTGAAGCTAGATTCAAAAAAAATTCACAATAAGTATTGATAGAGGTTTCTGCCGATGTCCATGCCCACATCATGCCCGAGAACTACTGACAGACACAGATTGCATCCAATATGTAAGCCGACATGTAGATTTCTTCTTGCTGACCTTTGGGTTGTTGTCGAGCTCATGTGACCTGTTCCTTCAGCTTATGAGCCAACATGTCAGACCAATTGCATACTTTGCCTTCACTAGCCAATTGGTCCAATGCGATCACCCAACTCTACTGGAAGGTCTATGTGCTCTTTTGGCCATACAAGCAACATGAAAAGATGACCAAGTAGTGATATGCCTTCTTCAGTATCTTCATCTTGTAAATCTAGTTGGGTGTCATCATGAATTTGGCTGGCTCCTTTACCCGGTTTTTCAAGATATCCCTGGAGTTGGCATTGCTACTCGGTATGCTGAAGGGTGTCTCCATGGTGATCACTGGCTTCAAAAAATGGTACATCTACTGATAATATTGTGCCCTAAAGGTGGCAATCTCCATTCCATTGACACTGCTCAATGTTATCATCTTAGGATCAGTGTGCGAGACGATCCAATGTATCATGTCCACACATGAGAATGCAGGATACATGCATGCAATCTGTTACAAGCTGGACTTGTGAATGTTCACATAGACATGGTGGTGTTCAATATATTCCCCAAATGTTCCTGAGAATGCATCATTGACCTTTTTCCATTTCAACTTGATGTCTTTGTCTACGATTAGCTTGGTGTATTCATAGATCGGAAAACTCGTAGACATTCACTCAACTACTACTTGAGTTACGCTTTTGTCGGTGTCCTTTGACCCTGATCTCTTAGAGGCCATTGATCCTAAACTACTGAGAGACAGACGAACACCTACTATATCTGGAGACATGGCGTCATGAATGGAAAGAAATCTGTTAGTTAAAGCCAAAGAAAACTTGAGGGATGACATGCAACATACCTAGGGAACTGCTGGAAAGGATTGTGTAATTTTCACTGGGAGGTCGAAAGACTGACTGCCGGAACTGCGCAAAAGGTAGTCCAAAATGTCAAGAGGGTGGTTTACTGTTGGAATTACACAATGTGCAATCCAGACTGGCCTGCTGGGTGTTGGGATTATGCAATGCACAATTTCAGCTAGTACTTGTGCTACTGGCCTAGGGACTGCATTACGCAATTTTCTAGTCCAGTAGTCACTACCTCTCAGAATTGTGCCAAAAAGACTAGAGGATAGTCACTGGCTAGAATTGTGCATTTTCTGGGAGGAAGGCAAAGCCTTCCCTCTTAGAATTACGCAATGTTGTCTTGGTGAGACAGAGTTTGGGCCAAGGTTGCCCAGACCTGTCGATGGGCAACTGAAAGAAAATGAAGATGTGAATGCATGGTGATACTGATTGTAAGGAGGAGTGAATGATCATCCATGCAAAGATTGAATGCAAGATTCAGAGAATGGAACAACATGCATGTGTGTGAAATGAGTCGCCGAATCGGCGACCATTCGTGAAAAATAGTGTCATGCATGCGAAAGTAGTGAGATGTTAACGAAAACTAAAATGACACTTGTACAAGCTAACATGCATGAAAATGGAAGTAAGAGTTCACATAAATCAAGAAGACATCACTCACACAAGCCAAAACACAAAAAGCGACAAAAATGTTGCAAAAGACAAGTTAAGCAGACTTACCCGAAAATAGATGAGCTGGATGTGTCTAAGACTCCTGGATGTGCTGTGGGATGTCATAGATCCATGATCAATGTGAAGAATGAGATAAGCATCAAATAAATAAGTTTGAGGCTCATGACGTGCATGCCACAAATCTAGGAAAAAGTGACACTTGGAGGAAAGTTTCTAAAACGATCTTTGCACGTAACATCCAACTGCTAAAAATAGCACCCTAAAATCTGGGGATTCTTCTTGCATGTTCCTTTTTTCTATTTCAGGAAAAAGTAGCTAATGCATACAAGTTTCCTTAGTCCCAGGTGGAATCAGTTAACTTGAAGGCACATGCAACAACCTGCTTGACTGAGGGAGAATTTTGCACAGTTTATGGAAGGAAGTTGGTCTGGCTGTCCAGAGGGATTGTGCAATTTCTAGGAGGAGCAACTGACTGCTGCCTAGAATTTTGCAATTAAGCTGAGTATCACTGCTGGGACAGATTGCACATTTTTCAATGGGAAGACTATTTGAGAGGATTGCATAGTTTCTGGGCCCAGTAGGCCACCAATCAGGTTTGCACAATTTCTAGAGGGAAGGCTGCTTCCCCTCTAGAATTACAAAATTTCTTGAGGGAGGTGCTCAGTGAGCAGCTGGAGCAAGTCTAGAGTGGCAGCCTATGAGGGGAGTGAAGCAAGCTATCATGCATAGGTTGAGAAGCTCTTAGAAAACCACTGAAGCTCATGTACTTGGCAGTGAAAGGCATGCTGCTAAGGATGGTTGGTTGAGAGGCTCCAAAACAAAGCCAAGGAAAAATTTTGGAGGGTGGTTGTTAGCTGCTACAACACCTGGCAACACACTGGTAGCACTCCAACACTCTGAATGGACCTTGTTCATGAAAATCAAGTCTAACACCTACGGAAGTATTGTTGAGTTCTCTGATCATCTTGGTTTCCACACTTTCTTGACTATAAGATGTAGCACGTTCCAAGCCATTGGTCGGTGGAAACACATTCAAAGCCAACACAACACAGTTGTTTCAACTGGGGTGAAGGGCATATTGGTGCACAAGCAGTATGGTCGCCAGAGTTTTAGTTTCATCTATTGTGTTGCTCACCTACTAGCAGGCCTGGACAGTACCCCAACAGACTCACGTAGGAACAAAAGAATCGCTTCGCTATCATCAAGCCTGGTGTGTACATCGGAGGAGTTACTTGCATCACCTCTCTATGCTAGAAGCCTTTCTCTTCTTTCGCCTTATTCATTTTTCACTTTCTTCAAAAAATTTTCTTTTTTTCATTTTTTCATTTTTCATTTTCATAACTATGCATAACACTTATTCATTTTAGAGGTGGAAGAGGGATCTCAACTTATTGAGAGAAAAAGAGGTTGTTCCTTCAGAGAAGTAGTTTATATATACCTCTGACATGCTTTTCAATGTTTTTCCCCTCACCTTACTCTACTTGACTGGGCTGACAAGGATAACCCAAAAACAACAGACTATAGTAGGTGACACTAGTTAGCGCGCAAGTGTTGTGTTTTCACCAAGGTTCACTTCAAATAGTACATATTTTCCATCGATGTATCATGGAATAAAGATAACAAGTTCTTCATACAAAGGTAGGATGACAAATAACCAAGTATTGATAACTGCATAAGTCCTCTTGTACTTTACCCAGCTTGTCTCAAGAGTTGCACACAGTTTCATGTGAAACTAACCTACGAACATAAACCAACAAACAAACACAAAACAAAGTGAAAGCAGAAGTAAATGTAGAAGCAAAGCAAGAAAACAACATTCAAGAAAACAAACATGCAAGGTAAGAAGCAAACATACATGCAAGCAAACAAACCAAAAGCAAACACTACTCCTGATCCTAAGCTAACAGTACATGGGCATGATCATGTGAAGTGATACTTCCAATGCACTCACCGGTGCATTGGACGACCCATGTTGGTGAAGGAATGGATCGCGAACAACACAACTATGCAAACCAGAAAACATGAAAGATATGACAATGAAGACAAGCACACTCCAGTTTTAAATGTGTCCACAGAACATAAGTGAGTGCAAGTGCATGACATGCAATCCATGGACTTATCACAATGTTGTATGACACATCATGCAATTGTTAAGCATACACACACTCTTGAATGTGACATGCAAGCAAATGAAAGAAACAAAAACAACTTACATTGTGCACACGTGCTTTCTATGTAAGATTCCTCCAATGCATGAGCGATGGGATTGTGTAGTTCGAGTGGAGGAAGCATAATATGTGTGTGACATTGACCTTCAATGCATACATATGAGTGATGAGGAGCCTCGGGTGTTTCAAAAATTTCCTGATCGGAAGTGAAACCAACCTCAGGACAACGAGAGCCTGATATAACCATCAACTCTGGTTGAAGTGCCTCGACAGTCTGTAGAGTTTCGACTTCGTCCACAGACAGATCATCATAAACAGGTGGCTTGGGAAAATCAACTACGATGGAATCATCATCATGATCGAATATGGGTGTGAATAGATCACGACAACTATGATCAACAAAATCAATGATTTCTTCGCCATCCTCATGATCTGATGAATCAAATACAAGGGTAGATGAGAAGTGGAAAAATTCACCCTCTGCATTTCTACAAAAGGTAGATGAAAAATCAAGTGAATTTTTAGTGAATAATTTATCCTCTTCATTGTCGAATGATGGAATGACATCCTATGTGTTCTACAAATGATCAACAATGGGTGCATCTGTAGAAGGAGATACACATGCGAAATCATGGATAGCAAAATCACCAAAGACATCAGGAAAAAATGGAGGAGGCTCAGACATAAGGGAGTCATCCTTCACCGAGGATTGATGCTCAAGCTCCTAGTCATACTCTTCATGAATGACAGCGTAGGTTGGTTGTGGAACACCAACTCCGTCAATACCTTGATCCTCGTTCACAACAAGTGTAGAGTCTAGAACATAAGAACACAAGACAGTACAATCCAAAGTATCAATACAACATAAAGATGGAGGCTGAGGTAAAATAATCATGTGACAACCCATGGGATTCACAACCAAATCTACACAAAAATTGAGAGAAGTGATGTTGGGAGGATGTGACAGTTCAAGCGACATGTGTGCTTGTTCTCCCACATCACTCTGTAGTGGTGGAGCTGTTTGATGAGGGGACATTGGGTAGTCATTTGTGACAGTAACTGTGTCCGTCTGAAATTGTGTAGCTCCATTACAGAAGTATACTAAGTGGGGCTTCAGCTTGAAATTCTTCTTGGGATTGACTGATTTGTTAAGAAAATATTGGAATCTTCCCAAAAGATATGGGAATATCATCTGACTTTTCGGAGCTTAAAACTGCAACACACGAAAGTGTTCCCAAAATTCCAAGGCAATTCATGTGGGGCCTTCCATTGATGTAACCATTTTTGGCCAAGAGGTTATGTATCAAAATGATGGAAAGTAGATTCAATGAGATCACAGAATTGGTCAAGTGAGTGCATGCTACCAGGAGGCAGACTGCAACACCACCATTGTGGGGCTTCGCGAAGTGTGTATGGTAGCAACATACTAACCTCTTCTACATAGAACTTGTCTGCATTATCAATAAATGCATAGAATTCTTCTAATCACTCAAGTCAGGCTACTTCAACGTCAACATCATATGTGAATTCAAACAAGAGATCAAAAAAATCCCTTGTTATGTTGAGAGGTATGGCATGCAGAAGACATCATGAAGGGATGAGTGTGATATAATCCATGATAGATGTTCAAAGCTTCAAAGCGGGATGAGAGGACACAGCTTGTCATCTGGCCCTCCTTCTAGCACTAGATGTGTTGACGGTGTTGGACCTACAAACATGTGAGATGATCTCCCTGATAAGAAGCCTGAACTAGACCTTAGACCGTTTGGTGTAGGAGCCACAGTAGTGGGTCATACGGTATTGCCTTGACAGCAATTGCATGTAGAGGAAAGTAAGATATCCCTATGTGAGTGCGCCTCTTGGAAACCTGTGAAAGCACATGGCTAAGAAGGGAACGCATGAGAAAAAATTCATCATGAAGTGGAAGGAAAGTACGCTGACAATCCAAAGTGATGGTTAAACTAACAAAACATTTCAGTAAGACTCATATACAGAAAGAGTCTATACACACATGCATAAGAAAATAGATACATATATAATTTAGAGTAAACAAGATAGTTGAAATACAATACGACATATGCATGAAACATGCTGGCTTTGTTATATTAAGAAGTGAAAGTTCCAATCATACAGTACAAACATGACCGACCACTAGTCCTGACAGCAAAATGCTACAGTCACTGTCGCCTACTCCTCCAAAGAGATGTACTAGCTCTGCATTGTGGAGAAGCCAATGCTTATTACAATACTCTCAAAGCTTTCTCTAAGATACTCCTATCGGAAGCTTGGCTAACCAAAAGCCTCTACAATGAGTTATGAGGGACTATATATATAAAAGGGTGGGGTGACCCTTGACATTCCCCTTTATGACTATTCATCTATCCTCATGACTCTTCAACTACTCTATGGTAGTTACATCCAACTATTGACACTTGAACTTCCACTTGACAAGACATTACATACAATATGCACATGTAGCCATGTGAGACAAAATAGGCTTGAGCAAGCCATGCAATACATCACTATGATTCAGATAACTATGGGAAGGATAGCTCTTCGACATCCTCACGATGGTCGATGGTGGCGAATTGATGCCAAGCTTGGTAGTCTATGATGGTGTCTATGTACTCTATGGTGACATCTTTCTAGAAACGAACTCTTGCCTTCATTGCATTCTGGTACACTACTCTAGCTCCTCTATCCAACTTGTCTAATAACATGTGCATCATTGTCTTGAGTGTGACTAGACCAATGACATACTGATGCATGGTGTCTTCACTGATCACTAAGTCTGGGCTGGTGGCTATGCGCATGAAATCGTTAAAGTACGAGTCAAGCTCCAGTCAAAATTGTGCCTTCGTCTTTGCCTTGGTGAGTGTGACAAGAGATGGGATTGCATGTGCATGCAAAAAAACATCCATACTCCTAAATACCCATGCATGGGAAGCCTACAAACTAGTGATGAGTTGTAGGAGATCTTAATAGTTCCAGATCTAACTCTGAATGCGTGCCTTTAACTTGATTTCTCTAGGCTTCATCATCTTGGGAAAGTGTAATAGGGCTCCCTTATATCACATTTTCCATGTTTTCATGTAGTCGACAACAGTATGCACTTTTGTAAAGATATGTGCTCTCCTATCACATCGTTGCTACCAACCGTTGAGATGGAAAACTGCCTTATGCATGGTACGAAACTTGGAATACAATGCCTGCATGACTGTCTCAAGGGATAATACTCAGCCAATATCACCTTCTTCAACTCTACTCGGGTGAATGTTGTGACCAGTGCTCCTCCTTGCTTTGCCGTTTGTACCTCCTTAGCCATTCGCTCATTCTAAACTATCAAGAAGTGAACACTTGAGCCAGTGGCTTCACCATATGCTTTGGTAGCATCGGCCAATGATATTGGATGCTTGTGCATGTCAGACATGATCACTTGTTCTTTAAAATGCATAGGAGATGTGTTGTCATACGAAATAAACACTCTGTGTGATTATACAACTCGATGTTGTGACTCATCAAATGATATGTTGTGCATCTCGCCTTCCAAATTGTCTCCAAGGATCTTAGTATCTCCTTGGTCCCTTGGGAATTTCTTTGCTTCTAGATCCGGTGAAGTTGGTGGGTCAACCTCCTCATGGTAAGGCACGAGGTCAATGTCTTACTCTAACTCTTGCTGCTCCATATCCATATCTATCTGCTCAAGTGCTTGTTTAATATCTTGAGCGAAGTCCTGCTCTTGCAACTACTCACGTTGTTTGCTTGGTGTCAGCTATTCGGATGAGTCTACTACTTGTACGGGCATATTTTCATCTATTTGTACATGTTGCACCCCCTATTGTACCTGTTCTTGCTGTGCTTCTTTCTCATGCCTGCACAAGACCTGTTCCTTCTGGAGTTGCTCCTTCAACTCATGCAACTCCTTCATTGTTTCCTCCATCCTCTGTTTTTCTCTCTTCCTTTCCGTGGTCCTCATGTAGCGTTGTTGCCTCTTCACCTCTATTGCCAAATCTGATTTCTGCACAAGTGGGTCTACTCTAAACTTGCATCTTTTTTCCACCTCTACGCTATCGACAATCTTTCTCTTTCCTTTGTCGCATGCTAGTATGTTTACCTCTGCTGCTGCTGCTACTGGTTTTCTCCTAGATGCTGCTTCACACTGCTTCACTAACCATTCCACAATGATGTCGACTGGTTCATTGGACCTAGAGAAGTTGCAAAAATATCTCCATGGGTCTTCCTCCACCTAATGACATGCCTTGTGGATCCAATGAAACTGTACTCTCGCGTAGTGATCTTTCACAATACAATGCGGGTCATATGGATTGAAGCTTCTGATGTCAAAAGGATATTTCTTTATCTCCTTTGTTTTGACATCCGAATGCTTGAGGTTTTGTATCTTGTAAACCCGATTCGCCATGAAAGAGTGGGTCAAGGAGCCTTCTGTTAGCACTCAAATCTACCTCAGGCTGAAATAAGGTAAAACTCAAGGCTACATCAAACCACGCTCAGCCTCGTAGCTAGCCCTACGAGGACAGGAGCGGGTTCTCTCCAAGTCAATCTCGGCAAAAGGTAATCAATGAGGCTCAAGATGACTAAATTGATAACTAATTTTAGGCTAGGTATGAGATACAAGGAGTTTGCAATTGATTTTTTGAAGTTTAGTTGAATTCAAGGGAAAGGCAATTTTGGGTGCGGGGATGAGACACAGTTTTTGCAGAGGTCTACTTGGGGCAAGGTAGGTGATTGTCTTGATGATTTTAAAGAGAATGAATGGCTAGATCTAACTGGTGAGAAGTTAAGGAGAGCAAGAAAATTTCAAGGATTCTCCATAAACAGATGAAAACATGGAAAATCAAACAAACTTAAAGGCAGAGCATAACAAATTATGGATTCTACCTTAAGACTTCATTTGTTCAATTGCAGAAGATAAGAGAATGAAAGTGATACACATAAAAAAATTACAAATAATGAAAGAATCACACCATCAACACATAAAGACACATGAATCCCAAATAGTGCTGCTAAACCCTGGTCTTTCCTTTGCCAAAATGCAGATAAAATATGTACAATAGAGTGTCAAGCTTTTCCCAAGAGTCCAACCTCTCCAACCCCTGAAAATGATTGAGAAATTACATCATATAGACCATCCTAACCCCTTTCCTTGCCTCTATGGGTCGAGCTCACCATCCTAGGAGCTGTTTCAACCAACTCTAAACAAAGCACTACAATCTAGGCAGTCAAAAGAACTTGCCTCTATAAGATAGGAAACCAATTCATTCATTAAATTTTCACTCTTTGGTGAATGAATTTTCTAGAACAAGTAACTAAGTGTCAGAATTACATCATGTTTAATCAATTACATCAATCTGGGTCAAAAATCACATCAAGAGGTGAAATTAGTCATAAGTGGCCGAAATTCAGAGCTGGAAGGTGAAAACTTGACCAAAAATCTCTATGTGCCGCGCGTCTGAGCTCTATGCGTCACACGCCTTTCAGCCTGATTTTGGAGCACTTGCAGGAGTCAAAATTGAGCTCAGGTTGGCTTTTTAGAAAGCCCTGCCTATCTACTTTCCAACCCAAGTGGAATGTTCCAATTTGGTGTCCATTTGCCCCTTCAAAATGTCATTCTCCCAGAAGTACTTCCTGCTGGTGCAAAAGGTGGCAGAAAGGTGATTTTCATGGCGTTTTTGAGCCTTTTGGTCACCCAGAACTTAATGAAATGATTTGGAAATAATTGAGCATGTATAATTCATCATGAAAAACCCAAAAATGTATAGTTTTCCTCCAGCAAGTGTCCCAATCTTAAGCGCACACGTCAACGCGCTACGCGTTGAGCCAAAAAACCTGTTTTTAGGACAAAATTTTCAAAATGACAAAAATTTCTCCAAATTTGCTCAAATTCGGAGTGAAGACCCTATATCATGTATTGTGCCCCGCCAATTAAGCTTCGGCTAAAATTTGGAGTGGATCGGGCTTTTTTCGCCATTTTAGTGCTTTGCTCAATCGCCTCTTTAGGATCTTCATTTTTGCTTTGCAAACATGCATACGAGCCCAATAGTGAGCTTTCATATGACGAAGCATGTCCTTGTCCCTGTTTGCCTTCGCCAACAATTTCTCCAAATGAGTGTTCACCCAGATGAGCATAGACTCTCGATCAATCGGTGTCAAATCACCAGGTCTCTTTTGGGCCAATTCTCGATCTTCCCGGATTTGCCGCAGCTCATAAAGTGTATGTTCATCTTCTAGCTGTTTGTTGCGCTGCTCCAAGTAGTTAATCACCCATTTAGCCATCTCCAATTTCTTTTGCAGTGAGTCATTCTCAGCCCTTTGCTCTCGGATGATCTCCTTTAGCTCTGAGCTAGGAGAGCTCAACATCAATGATATCCATGTCCCGACCTCCTGAAGGACCCTCATCAAATATGGGCCTCTTGCCCTTATCCTGGATCTGTACCTGTGCTGAAGAAGAAGGCGAGACCCCTTCCACATGATGTGGAGATAATACTCACTGTGCTGATGAAGTCAACGAGACCCCTTCCACCCCAGGTGGAGATAGTACTCGTCGTGTAGATGCAAATAAGGCCCTGTGGCCTCGCTGGTATGTCACATATGGAGGACCATTTATATGCTCTGTATCAGGAATGTCTGGCTGGTGTGAAGGCGCTCCCTCATCATGAGCTCTCTCGGGAGGCAACTGTAACACTGAGAAGTAATCACGGGAGATGAAATCCTCCCAAGTAATGCCCTGCTGTGCCAACTGATGCATCACTATGATTTTGATCAATGCGTAATGACATATTCTCTTATGCTAATGTGCTAGGCTCTTCCTTTGTACTAAAGTCACCATCCTCTTTATGTTGCGACACATGAAGAACGGAATTTTCATCATACGTACCCTCGTGAAATGCATCAACAAACAAACATGGTACACATAGAGACGCGAGAATCTGCCCTCGCAACTGAAATATCGAATGATGAGTTTCATCAATGGTGCAAACTCATCCCTCAGGAATCTGAAAGGAAAAATTGTGCTCAAGTGTCTCATATACTCGGGTTTGATGTATGGCTCATAGTAGAATCTGTCTAACTGCTGGTGTTTGCTCCATTCCTCCCCTAAATTTGGTATCTTGGTGGCCTGAGCAATAGTCTCTGGTGACAAGGTGAAATTCACTCCGGCAAGCTTTACATGACCATCATGTAAATGTAGAACAAATAAACGGACTAGTTCCCGATGATGCTGAGTTTGTGAGATCATCTCACAGTATTGGAAACATGATTGATGCCAAAAACAATCCATTGCAAGTGGGCAAGCTTACAATTGAACCAAAGAAGTAGGCTCCTCCCTGACATGCTGACCACTTTTTCCACCTTTGTGATACCTCTGTGGCACATTTGGCACATTTACCTTCGGTGTAGAATCATTGTCATGCTCCTGCTCATAGACTAACTCAGTCTCTGACATGACTTTGAAAACAAGATAGCTGGAATATATATGCTGATGTATAAACTGTGTGTACAAATTGACTGTAAACTGTTCTTTGCTCTAAAAATGTTGTGACCAAGGGGACACAAATGTACAAGGGAATATTAGGAAAGGGAAAACATTAGGGAATTGGGGACTTGGGAAATAAAAACAAGGGAATTAGGGAAGGAAAGGGAAATGAAAATATTGGATTTTGGGGTTTTGGGATGTTAGGTAGGGATAATGTGTTTTGTAATAGAGGTGAGGGACTAGGTTTTGAGGGATTATAGTGTAGGATTAATGAGGGAATTAATGGGGAAAAATAATGGTGAATTTGGGAATGGGAAACAAAGGGAAATGGGGAAAAAATCACAACCTTGGTTACACTCTGTTTTTGAACCCTACAACAATTTTTTACATTCAAACCCTACAACATTTTTCGTTGACAAAGGAGGGCTTTCCAACTTGGATTTCTAAGGCAAACATATCATGAACCCATTACATTAACCTTTCAAAAGGCAAGCACAAGTAATGGATATGAGCCTACCAGCAAATTTGTGCGGAAAGGAGGCGATTTGAGGCGTTTCCAAACAAATTTCGGGCTTAAAACCCAGTGCGCTGCGCACCTCACCCAATGTGCCACATGCCTCTGATGCACCACATGCATGTATTTTTACACTGCGGCTTTGTGCCCAGTGCGCCGCGCGCCTATGATGCGATGCGCGCCTAGTCCAATGCGTCGCGCGCCCCTGAAACTGCTCCAACTTCCTCTCAAACTCACAATTTCGCTTTGGAACAATCTTCTTCACTCTTGGCATGTGCAATGAGTTGAAAATGTAGTGAAATATCTTTATAAAGACTCCCCTTTTATTTTTGCTTGGTCCATAACCCATTTTGTAATGTTTTTTCGTTGACACTTTTTCAGGATTAATAGACTTCTGACCTTTTTGGTTTCCTCCTTAAATTTGGTTGAAATAATGATTTTCTTTGACAATTTTTTGCAGGGATAGATGTGATATGATCTGGCAAAGGAGACTAGGGCTGCACCTGGACAATTCAAGAACTAAAATTTTTGAAAATATATTACAAAAATGAGATGACGACTTATCTTCAAAACAAAGTTTTGAAGAGAAGTCCTGATTTATCTGTATAATGATAAAAATTATTGAGGTAACCACCTATCGAGGACATCCCTCTAGCCTGCTGGTCTTCTTAGACTTTGCAAAACAAAATTGACTCAACCCTAGACCTAATGACCAAGAACTATTGTCATGACCTAGAAATTTGAAACAGGACTATAAATGACCTTTCAAGACTTGTTTTTATGAATAGACCTGAACCAGCAGTGCCAAGCATGAGGGGAATGAGTGACAAAAACCATTCTGTCAGAGTTATGGCATGCCTAACAAAATGCAACTGATTGAAACTGATGGGACACCTAAACATGAAATGCAAAAAAGAGCTTTGATCTCTGACGAAGGGACAACTAGACCGACTCTAACAACTTCTTCTTCCCATGAAGCCTAGCTGATAGTCCTACTGAGATGTGGTATGATAATTTTTGCATGATGAGCTCGTCCATGGAAAACTTCAGCAAAACATGTGGAGGCTTCTCTGCGCTATAGATCCGTATGAAGGTGTCAAACGATGAGGCATATCAATCCTCTATGTCAATCATTACCTCCATCGTTGCCTTCGACATGCAAGGTGGATCCTGTGCAAATATCAGCTTGTACATTGGGGTGACAAAATGATTCGATAGCTGTCTGATAACTCCTCTGAAGCTGCATTTGGAAAAGAGTTTACAATAAGTATTGACAGATGTTTCTACCGATGTCCATGCCCACTTCATGTCTAGGAACTGTTGACAGGCACGGGTTGCATCCAAGATGTAAGTGGACATGTAGATTTCTACATGCTAAAGTTTGGGTGGCTGCTAAGCTCATGTGGCCTATTCCTTTAGCCTATGGGCCAACATGTCAAACTAGTTGCATGCTTTGCCTTCACTAGCCACTTGGTCCAATGTGATCACTCAACTCTGTGGGAAGGCCTTCATTCTCTCTTGGCCATACAAGCAACATGCAAAGATGACCAAGTATTGATATTCCTTCTGCAGTATCTTCATCTTGTAAATATCATTGGGTGTCATCCTAAATTTGGCTGGATGCTTTACCCAGTTTTTCAAGATATCCTTGGAGGTGGCATTACTGTTGGGTATGCTGAAGGGTGTCTCCATGGTGATCATTGGCTTCGAAAAATGGTACATCTGTTGATAATCATGTGACCTGAAGGTATTAATCTTTGTCCTACTGACACTGCTCAATGTCATCGTCTCAGGATCTGTGTGCAAGATGATACATTGTATCATGTCTACACATGGGAATGCGGGCTACCTACATGAAAGCCAATACAAGCTAGACTTGTGAATGTTCACATAGACTTGTCAGTCTTCGAGATCTTCCCCAAATGTGTCTGAGAATGCATCATTGACCTCTTTCCATTTCATATTGATGTCTTTATCTACGATCATCGTGGTGTCTTCATAGATCAACAAATTCATAGACACTTGCTCAGTTGCTGCTCTAGTTATGCTTTGGTGGGTGTCCTTTGACCCTGCTCCCTTGGAGGCCATTGATCCTAAACTGCTGAGAGATGGATGAACACTTATTGTATCTGGATACATGCATGGAAAAAAATATGTCAGTTAAAACCAAAGCAATCTGGAGGGATGACATGCAACAACTTGGGGAACTGTTGGAAAGTATTGCACAATTTTCACTGGGAGGCTGGGAGACTGACTGCCGGAACTGTGTAAAAGGTAGTCCTGATTGTCGGGAGGCTGGATGACTACTAGAATTACATAATACACAATCTAGACTGGCCTGCTAGGTCCTGGGATTGTGCAATTTGCAATTTTAGCTCGCAAGTGCTGCAGGCCCAGGGACTGTATTGCACAATTTTCTGGGCCAGTAGTCACTACCTCTTAGAATTGTGCAAGGTAAGACTTGAGGGAAGTCACTGGCTATAATTACACATTTTTTGGGAGGAAGGAAGATCCTTCCCTCTCAGAATTGCACAATGCTATCTTGGTGAGGCCGAGTCTGGGCCAAGGTTTCCTAGACCCGTTGATCGACAACTAAAAGAAAATGAAGATGTGAATGCATGGTGATACTGAGTGTAAGCATGAGTGAATGATCATGCATGCAAACATTGAATGCAAGATTCAAAAAATAGAACAACATGCTTGTGTGTGAAACGAGTCGCTGAATCGGCAACCATTCATTCAAAAAAATGTCATGCACGCGACAACCGTGAGATGCTAAAGAAAATTGAAATGGTTCTTGTAAAAGCTAACATGCATGCAAAAGAAAACAAGTGTTCAAAGAAATCAAGCAGAAAGCACTCACGCAAGCCAAAACACAAAAACAACAAAAATGATGCAAAAGACAAGTTAAGCGGACTTACCCAAAAATAGCTGAGCTGGATGTGTCGAATACTCCTGGGTGTGCTATGGGATGTCATAGCTCCAATATCGATGTGAAAAATGATCTCTGAAGCATAGAATAAATAAGTTTGAGGCTCATGACGTAGATGCCACAAATCTAGGAAAAAGTGACACTTGGAGGAAAGTTTCTAAAATGATCGTTGCATGTATCCTCCAGCTGCTAAAAAGAGCTCCCTATAATCTAAGGATGATTTTTTCATGTTTCTATTTGCTATTTCAGGAAAAAGTAGCCCATGCATGCAAGTCAAGTTTCCTTGGTCTCAGGTGGAACTGGTCAATCTGAAGGCACATGCAACAACCTGCTTGACTGAGGGAGATTTTCACGCAATTTCTGGGAGGAAGATGGGATAGATGTCCAAAGGGATTGCACAATTTTTGGGAGGAGCAATTGACTTCTACCCATAATTGCACAATTTATGGGCTGAGCGGCACTGCTGGGCCACATTGCACAGTTTTCACTAGGAGGATTGTTTGACAAGATTGTGCAGTTTCTGGTCCCAACAGGTTCCCAATTAGATTTGAGCAATTTCTAGAGGGAAGGTTAGTTCCCCTCCAGAATTACACAATTTCTTGAGGGAGCTGCTCAGCCAGCAACTAGACCAAGTTCAGAGTGGTAACCTATGAGGGGAGTGAAGAAACCTATCATGCACAGGTTGAAAAGCTGCTAGAAAACCACTGAAGCTCATGTACTTGACAATGTAAGGCATGCTACTGAGAATGGTTTGTAGGGAGGCTCCAAAATGAAGCTAAGGAAAAATTTTGGAGGGTGGTTGCAGCTGCTACAACAACACCCTATGCAAAATCATGATGTGATTTGGGATATGTGTGGAATCCTTTCATGATCTAATGCTCACGATTGAGCCTATCAATAATTAATGATCAACCTGATACCATATGATACCTTGTGTTTTTTTTTTATGACAAAATCCTTCCTATGACCACCACCTTTACCAATCATCATGACCCTATGAATGTTGGGGTCATGCCTGCATTTGCATCCTTTTCAAGATTGAATTTCTCATAATGGAGGCATGACCATTGAAGAGCACCGATATAGGGGCATGCAGTTAAGTTGGCAATCGTGAACTCCCTTAGATATATTCCGAAATTTCTTGCTTAGTAATCTTCAGAGTTGTGAAGAAATCAATGTAATTGTGAGCATTTATGGCACCTGTTCCAATAGAAATTTGGTCCGTAAAGGAGCTGGAATGGACGGTCGAGTACAGGGACAATTTGTCTTTGTTACAAGAATTGGGATTTCTCCCTTTCCTACTCAAATTCGATGGTTATGACTCAGTTGTCATGCTTGAATTTGCTTGCACGTTCAATGGAAGCACAACTAGAGTAGGGTCCTTGGAATTTGAGGTGACCGAATAGTCCATTGCACAAGCTATGGGGTTAGAAGCTATAAGAGAGAAATGGTTTAAAAAGTAAAAGCTCGAGGAAGGAGCCTAGCATTGGTTTGTGATCGACAAGAATCAAAAGGTGGAATGGAAGGTTGGTTTCAAAGGAATGTGATGGTCAAAAAATGGAAACATTTATTGTACATCTTGCAAAATTCCTCACCTATGAGGGGAGGTATTCATTCACCTTCCTGTACCATATTCGGTTGCTTCTTCATTTTGAATCGGGTAATTTGATCAACTTCCCCTATTTCTTGTTGAAACGTTTGGAGAATATGTCAAAAAACATTCATAAGAGTCAAGAAAATCAAGTAGCGTTTAAAAGGTATCATTATAGTTTAATTACAATTCTAATTAAAAAAGAGTTAGTGGGAAAGGGGACGACTTGGGTGGAGTTTCTGAAAGCATTTCAAGGAGAGGGTACAGTGAAGAAGTTAGGGAAGAATAGAAAAGTTACTAAGGGGAATCCTGACCGAAAAAGGAAGTCATTAACCCCGTAGACTAGTAAGGCATCGAAGACTAAAGTAAAGAAAACCCAGTCCAAGAAGCCAGTGCTTGATAAAGAGTGGGAACCTATAACTGAAACCCCTGGCCCTTCAAGGAGACTGACCAGAAGCTCTGTGAAAAAAAGAGGTGCATCTTCAAAAGGAGGCCACACTATATCAACTTCTCCAATAAACATTAATTATTCAGAGGAATATGCCCCCTTTGTAGATAAGCCCAAATCTAATTCACCAATTAAAAATAATCTCTCTCTTCTAGTAGATGACGCAATCCATTCTGGGTTTAGTACAGGTCATGTGGAAGAGTAAGATAACACTGCTATGGTAATTGTAATTAAGTAAAGAAAAATAAAGCATCTCACATGCATAGTGCAAGTTTAGGAACCGAGCCAATAGTGGATCAAGTTGAGGGTACTATTCCTCAGAGTCTCGAAACACAATGTGAGATTGCCCTTGATGACACTGGTACTTGTCATGAGTCAGTTTCTGAAGGGATTTTGATATAGGAAGAACCTAATAAAAAAGACCCTACTTTCTATATGCACATCTAGGTCAAATAATTGAAACAAAAATATTATAGACTTGAAGTGCTAAACTAGGCTATGAAAGATCAGAACACAATGGTGTAGAGTAGGAATGTTGAATTGATGGAAGAGGTGTGAGAGAGGAAGTAGTAAGAAAAGGTATGGAAATTTCAAGCATAGAAGTGCCAAATTTGACTTATGAAAGTGATGAAAAAACTCAAGAAGGCTCACATTGAAAAGTCAAGGACTGTGAAGACGGGGATTAATATTCAAATTCAAGATTAAATGAAGCCCTCCATGATAGTTTTTTTGCAGAAGGTAAGGTTGTGTGAGGACACACAATGAAATGGGGATGGGAGTATGTTGGTCATCATAATTGCCTTATTTTTAACATCTATTTTACCCAAACACATTACCTAATCCCTCTGTTTTACCCTTGGAACCTATTTATTCATGCACTTCTTCTAAACCTTGTACTTATTCCTGCACCACCTTCATGATTTTCATTATTAAGGGTTATATGAGCTTAATTACTAATTAAAAATATTAAATAGTCTATTTTCCTTTGCAACTTACATGTTTTATTTCCTAAAGTATTTTGATAGAGCAAAAGTATTAATCGATGTGTAAGATGGGGTTGGTGCAGGAATATTCTTGTACCGTTCGCGTTCTTGTACTCACAAGAGCTGGAAGCATCAACACGATTCACCACCAAAGGCCACTACAATTTGGATATCCATGCACATTCCTCACCAAAAGATTAGGAACACATTGTTGGGCTTGGAGCATGTGGAAAATATGGGATATGGTGGCCAGGGTTTCAACCGAATACCCCTAATTTAGTCTTTTTGTCAAACAACCGAAAGCCAAGATTATAATTTTGTTTTGATTTCTATTGCGACCATGAGATGAATGATGTGTATTTAATAAGGGTTTCTAGTCGAACTAGGTAGCGATATGCTGGTGAAATTTTGGCTTATAGTGTAACCTTTTGAATCACCATACTTTTGGGCTGGATCTAGATATCCACAATGTACATTTGTAGTTACTAAATTTAATATAAGGAGCTATGCCAATTATTCATTTCCTGTTCCAGTGTTTTATGTGATGCGTTATTTGAGTAGTTGATTTTCCATATCTCGTAATAGGGAAACGATTTGGTTGGCTAGGGCCCAACCAACCCAGCTCGTTCTCCCTCTTTCTTAAGGTGTGTTAGATATATTATTGTATGAAAGGTTTGAGCAAGAAGTATTTCATTTCTTTTATGTAGCTAACAAATCTTTGCTTTCTTCATAAATTGTGTGACTCGGATCTGAGGTGTGAAGGTGTGGATGTGTTCATTTACTGAATATTGAATAACATTTCTTTCCTTTGATGAGTAGTTTCCTTTTTGCAAAAATCATGTTTCGGTTTTCTTACACGAATGTGATTTATTTCTATAAGTGAGGGTTGCTTCTGTGAGTGCGTTTATTTCTACAAATGGATTTATTTTCCTTATGAAAATGCATTTCGTTCCTTAGTGTGCAAATGAGTTTTACGCAAATGCATTTTCTTTAACTTAGGGTTGATTTACTTGCATTGATCCAGGAGGATCTCGTTAGATTAGTTTCACAAGTTTAGTGTCATCAGCAGTATTCACTCTGGTGTTGTCAACTTCAATAGTGATGTTTATGGTTCAGGTTGTCTAGTAATGTATATGGTTTTTCATGGTGTTCATTCGATATGGTTTTGTACCTGGGGTTGTCATCAATTTCGCTAGGATATAGTTGTCAACGTGGGTTGATCAGTCGCCTTGCAGAGTTTGGTTGTCGACGGGTTTGTCGTCATGTGATGTTTGTTGCTAATGTTGCTTTGTGACATTTAGTTGTAAATCATTTTTTTTTTATTTGATGTAAATTCCTAATGACTAAAACCCTAAACCTAAGACATTATGTTAACCAAACCCTAGAACCCCAACCTAAAAATGTAAAGCTATGTATTAACATACCATAAAGCTAGGACCATTTGGGCCATAATACATTGAAAGCAATTCAAAAACAAACATATAACCCTAAGTCTAACCCATTATCCTCTCGGCCTAATGTAATGCATTACAAAACATTTAAATTACAAACAAAACCTTGACCATGGGGTTTAGAGCACATCAAAATTGCGACCATGTGAGTGGTTGGGCAGTCAAGGTTAAAAACAATAAAGTTTAACCGAGGGGGAGTCCACCTAGCCATAAAAACAGTGGGAACTATGCCATGTGAGCAACTGCAAGGTAAGCTGTCGGGGTTATGTTAACCATTAGGTATTCAGGCTAGAATCGCCATGGTAAGACCATCAGTTAAGTTGCGATGGTTAGAGGTAGATGTGTTCACATGCATTGACATCACTGCATCGTAAGCCGAGACCACCAGAGGTTGACCGTGAAGGTGGCAACTCATGGTTAAACCACCTATTCACATGTTGTCTGTCAGCCAATCCCACACTGTTAGCTAAACTGCCAATAGTTTTATGCTATTATAAGGTCGAATGTGGGTTCTGAATTGTATTTTGGTGCAAAACTAATTCAACCACCATGAAAATTATCCTAAGGTGTCAAATATTGACAAGGCCGAGGGAAAAAAAACCCAAATTGCAGCTCATTCATCCCGAACTCATCCTGAGGAGGATAGAGTGTACTTGGAGGATTTTAAAAGGATGTTTTGCTCATTGAAGTGCATTAGAGTGGTTTTGAGTTTCATGTGCAGTTTCTGGAGGGATATAGCTTGTTTTGTTTTTAGTGTAACAAGAGCATCCAGGGTCAGAATTAGGAACCATGATAGGCATTGGAAAGCTGGTTTTTAGAGAGCTATCTTACGAAAGTGACCAAAATTACCTGCATGCACATTCAATTTGGTCAAGTTTCTATGTAATTATATCTCTTCCATTTCAATCCTAATAAAGAGATTGCCCATCTTCTAAGCGGACCCGAAGACGTAGTCCATTAGGGACGAACTCCGTAATCATTCTTGCTATCTGGTATCACTGTGTATTTGCTATTTTCACTTTTGTTTTTCTTCTTTCTTATGTTTTCTCATTTTCCGTAAAGTCTTCTTCTCAAGCAATTCTCATGGTTTCAGCACTTTAAGTTAACATTCATTTCACTGTTGGCATAATCAATTGTATTTCAGTTTTAATATATGATCATTTCAGATCATATAATTTGGTATCAAAGCAGGTTGTGTTTGTAAAATTTTCCATTTAATGTTAACCAGGTCAAAGTCGCAACATGGAGAGGGAATCCTCGAGTAGATTGATCCAGAGATTGGAAAGCGAAGAGTCGTTCATAAGTCGACCATGACAGGATCTGATGCAGGTGAAAATACTGAAACTAAGATCAGTGATGAACAGTTTTAGCAAGCATTCTTGACTATGCAATAGATGTTGGGAGAACTATATGAGGATAAGAAGGTGAGGAATGCAACTTCCTCTTCAAAGACATCAAAGAAGGAAAAAGGTAAAGGCAAGGTTGATAAACCACCTTCACCTCCATCATCTCCATCATCATCATCATCTTCTTCTTCTTCTTCTTTTGGTGCAGAATTTAAAACAAAAAAGAAACCTAAGAAAACATATCTTTTGAAACTTGATGTAAAATTTGAGTTACCTATTTATGATGGCGAAATAAATCTGGGAAACCTAGATAACTCGATTAAGTAGTTAGAAGTGTATTGTCATATTCAGAACATTTATGATGATAAAACAAAAATTCAGTTAACTACACTTAGAATGGGGGGAACAACTTTAATCTGGTGGGAAAGTAAAACTCAGATAGATGTAAAGCGAAAAGTTAAAGTCATCTCTTCATGGTCTAAGTTTTTAAAAGCTCTTAGAAAACAATTCTATCCTTTAGGATACATGCAGTAAGATGTTATTAATTAGCAACACTTGAAGTAAGGTAAAGGGAAGAGTGTTCAGGAGTTTACATAGGAGTTTAGAAAGAAAGCATTGGCACTTGGTATTTCATTGGATACACATGAAACTTTATTAAAATACATCAACAATTTACATTCATATTTGCAGCATACATTATTGATGTTTAATCCTGATGATTTTGATGAAGTGTGTGTTCAAGCCATACAAATTGAATCAGGTGGTAGATCATTCAAGCTTTCACTGCAATCATCCAAAGTGTTGGAAATCAAAGATTCCAATGATAGTAAAGGGAAGAACAATTTGAAGAGAAAGAAATCAATGATATCTTCGAAGGAAAGACCTACTTGTTCTCATTGCCAAAGAATCGGTCATGATGAATCTAATTTTTGGAAACTTCATCCACAACTTAAGCCCAAAAAGTTCATTAAGGAGAAGGATAAAAAGCAGGAAATTGCAACAGTCCAGCAAGATCTAGGTTTCGATTCAGGTGACGAAAGGAGGATAACTACCATGGTTACGACAGGTAAAAATTTTGACACTGGTTCAATTTCGAATACTACTTTATCTTCCTCAAACATAAATCCTTCAAATGTGGATAAAAGAGTTGAATTATTTAACATAAGGATAACTTCTAAGCACACAAAGATAGATACAATGTTTGATAGTGGATCACAGGCCAATTTAATATCTGAATATTTGGTTAAGAATTTGGGTTTGGAGACACAGAATTATCCAAGACCTTACCCATTAGGATGGCTAAATAAATAAACTCAGATAAAAGTCACAAAACAATGTCAATTAAGATTTTCCAGTACAACTAATTACCTTGATGAAGTGGAATTAGATGTGATTCCAGTAGACATATGTGGAGTTGTCTTAGGAAGTCCTTATCTTTATGATTGTGATGGAGTATTTTATATAAGAGAGAATAAATATCACCTTAAGAAAGATGGGGTTGAATTTATTGTGAGGGCACATCAAAATAAAAATCACTTGAATATAGTTGTTGCTAATCAAATGAAGCGATTAATAAGTTCAAATAAAATATTTGTAATCATGTGTGTAAAGGAACAACATAAGAATCAACATGATGTTTGTTCAAGTTATGAGTCTCAGCTTAAAGATAGTTTGATCAAAGAGGTAGAAAATTTTACAGTTCTATTTAAAGAAACTAAACATCTTACTCATAAGCAGGGAATACAACATGAATTATAGTTGATGCCTAAAGCTCCTCTTCCTAATGTGAGAATGAATCAATTCAATCCAAGTTTGGAAGTTAACAGTTATAGGGATGCAAGTCAGTATTGGGGAAAGTCAGTGTTAAAATTCTCTTGTATTGTGTCACCATTTCATGTTTCGAACAATTTGGAAGCTTATTTTCAAGTGGAGAGGAAGCCTATTTGTCTTCACATCAAAGCCTTTTCTAAAGCATTGTCAAAGTATCCAATACCTTTAAGGGACACTTATGCATCAGGGGAAAGTGCTAATTAATGGAAACATCATTTAATGAATAAGGAAACAGTGATTCAAACAAATCAACAACTAATTCAATACTTTTAAAATCAAACTAAGTTGCAACAATTTCCATATTACAGTTTGACGGGTTTATTGCAGCAAGTTCACTTAGTAATCAGGAATCGGGAAAGCATGTCAAGTCAAGTAGCTAGTTTGATGTCAAAAATGTCTTTGATTGTCTCTGTCATTCCACAATATAGATTGTTAATACATGTAAATAGTATTGAACAATATCCTGTGGAGATTGTTTTAAAAGATGATTATGAATCACTAACTCATGGTATTTCGTGGAAATAAATCATCATAATAGGTTGTTTGACCATCTTCGCAAGTTTTTCATACTGCAAATGGATGGAACATGTCAACGATTCAAAATGTACCATGGTCAGCATCATCAGGATCATCACTTGTAGGTGACTGCTCGAATGTATTGGTACATCATCAGGACAAGGTGGAAAGTGAGGGAGCTCTACCCTCATCGACTATCTGTTTAAGTCAAACTTTTTTGGTCCAAAAGCTTTCAAGTGGAGAGGATTGATCCAGGAGGATCTCGTCAGATCAGTTGCACAGGTTCAGTGTCGTCGTCAGCATTCAGTCGAGTGTTGTTATCTTCGAAAATGATGTTTAGGGTTTAGGTTTTCGAGTAATGTATATGGTTTTTCATGGTGTTCATTTGATATGGTTTTGTACCTGGTTGTTGACATGAGGTTGTCGTCAATTCCTCCAGGATATGGTTGTTGATGTAGGTTGATCATTCACCTTGCAGAGTTTGGTTGTCAACGGGTTTGTCGTCATGTGATGTTTGTTGCTAATGTCACTTTGTGACATTTAGTTGTAATGGGTTTTTTTTATTTGATGTAAATTCCTAATGACTAAAACCCTAAACCTAATACATTATGTTAACCAAACCCTAGAACCCTAACCTAAAAACCTAAAGCTATGTATTAACACACCATAAAGCTAGGACTATTCGAGTCATTATACATTGAAAGCAATTCTAAAACAAACATATAACCCTAAGTCTAACCCATTATCCTCTCGGCCTAATGTAATGCATCATAAAACATTTAAATTACAAACATTGTCCATACCACGGGGTTTATACCACGTCGGAACCATAGCCATGTGAGCGGTCGGGTAGTTAGGGTTACAAACGATGGAGTTTAACCGAGTGGGAGTCCACCTAGCCATAACCGCAGTGGGAACTATGCCATGTAAGTAGCTGAAAGGTAAGCCGTTGGGGTTATGTTAACCACTAGGTATTCACAACAAGACTGTCGGGGTACGACCGTCAGGTAAGCCTCGACATCGGAGGTAGACGTGTTCACATGCATTGACATCGCCACAATGTAAGCCAAGACCACCGGAGGTTGACCGTGAAGGTGGCAGCTCGTGGTTATACTCCCTGTTCACATGCTATCTGTTAGCCAATCCTGCACCATTAGCTAAAATGCCAATGTTTTTATGCCATTATAAGGTTGAATGGGGGTTCCAAATTGTATTTTGGTGCAAAAATAATTCAACCACCATGCAAATTATTCTAAGGTGTCAAATATTGAAAAAACCGAGGGAAAGTAAACTCAAATTGCAGCTCATTCATCCTGAACTCAGCCTGAGGAGGTTAGAGTGTATTTGGAGGGTTTTAAAAGGATGTTTTGCTCATTGAAGTGCATTAGAGTAGTTTTGAGTTGCATGTGTAGGTTCTGGAGGGATGTAGGCTATTTTGTTTTCAGTGTAACAGGAGCATCCGGGGTTAGAATTGGGAACCATGACAGGTGTTGGAAAGCTGGTTCAGAGAGCTATCTTATGACAATGACTAGAAGTGCCTATGTGCACATTCATTTTGGTCAAATTTCTGTGTAATTTGACCTCTTTAGTTTCAATCCTAATAAAGCAGTTGCCCATCTTGAAAGAGGACCCAGAGATGTAGTTCATCAGGGACGAACTCCATAATCAATATTGTTGTCTAGTATCGCTGTGTATTTGCTATTTTCACATCTATTTTGCTTCTTGCTTATGTTTTCTCATATGTCGTAAAGTCTTCTTCTCAAGAAGTTCTCACTGTTTCAACACTTTAAGTTAACATTCATTTCACTATTGGCACAATCAATTCTATTTCAGTTTTAACATATGATCATTTTAGATCATGCATTTTGCTAAGTGTTAATGAAATGCTATCTATATAATGAGGATATGTGTTTATGCTTAATTTCTTGAGGGAATAGTTCAGTTCAATACTGGAATTTGTTGAAGGGACCTTTGAACTGAAACCTTGATTCAGTAAAAGTGCAGATTTGGTTAATTTCATGATAGTCATCTAGGAAAGAAGAGTGCTTTGTATTTAGAGTGGATGATCATTTTCACATGAAGAATTTTATATTGCAGTGGAGATTTCCTTTGTCTTTTGAAGTACTTTTCACTTTCAGATGAATGATTAGATAAGGAGTCTTTTGATAACATGTGTCTATTTCTCTGCTATGGTTTGCGTTCCAAGTTAATTTCTAGTTAGCACACTTTGCATTTCATGTAAGTGGTTTGGAAGCTCAGTATAAGAATATTGATTTCTTAGTACAATAATCTTTGTTTTGGTACACGAATCTATAACCTGGTACAGGAATCCATTATTCTTGTACGAAAACCAAAATACTCAGTGTAGGAAAAAACATACTTTCGGTATAAGAACATCATCTTAGTACAAGAATATCGTTCCAGTGCAAGAACTTTATTCCAGTACAGGAATGTTGTTGTAGTGTAGGAACGATGATTCAGAATAGGAAGGAAAACTTGTAATAAAGGAAAATGCACTTCACAACATAATCATTTCTTTGTCTTATGACTGCATTGAGATTTAGTCTCGGATATCTGTTTTTCTTTCTTTTATTGATTAGGATTGTTTATGCTGATTCAAAGTTCCTTTAATTGAGTTTTTGCAAATTATTTTCCTTCTGATTCCGGTACCAAAATTATTTTGGTATTATTTTCTTTGTAATTCTTTGATTCTGCAAATGTAATTAGGGAAGTTAGGAACAAATTTGGTGAAAGTTTATACCATTAATCTTGGTGTTTCCTGTGCTACGCCTCTAAGATTACATAGCCCTAGGTTGACAATTAAGTGTTGAAGGAGATTTCTAAACTACAACTCCTGCACCCAACACTAAGCATGGTGACGACTATATTTTTGTGGTCATCGACATATTCTCTAAGATGGCCATTGTAGTGGCATACAAGAAGAGTATCATAACATAAGACACTGCTAAGATTTTCTTTGAAAGAGTGTGGGTGCACTTTGGGATCCCACAATCCATTATCTCAGATCGAGACAACAACTTCCTAAGTACATTTTGGTAAAGTCTTTGGTCGATGTTGGATACCAAGCTCACTAAGTCCATGAGTTTCCACCCCCAAGCTGATGGCCAAACAAAGGTCGTCAACAAGATTATCATACACATTATGCTCATGTAAAACTCAAAGCATCCACACACATGGGATGAAAGCATCCCCTATGTACAACACAGCTACAATAGAGCTCTCCATAGCTCAACTAACCATAACCCCTTTTTGGTGGGATTATGATTCCAACCACTATGTCCCATTAATGTGGCCATACCATTTGCAGCTACTTAGGCAGATTCGGCTCATGTCAAATTCGAGGTTAACGGGGCCAACATCTTCATTTAGAGCATTCAACACATCTACTAGCAGGTCCATGACATATTGGAGAGATCCAATGCTAAGTACAAGGAACAAAATGATCAACATTGGGTACCACACAAGTTCCAGGTGGGCAACAAAGTTTGGTTACATCTGTAGAAGGAACGCCTCGCTGGGCCCCACCAAAAGCTACACCCTCTCTGATATGGTCCATACACCATCACCAAGGATGTAGGGGGAAATTCCTTTGAGCTCAAAATTCTTCTGTTCCTTGGCCTACAACCAGTATTCAATGTGGACTGCCTTTAGCCATACTTTCCACCATTGTTGGACACATCCAACATTGCAAAACAACTCACACAAATAGAGTCTAACCCAAAATGCATGGAACATGCCACAATTGATCAGATCATGGAAACGCAAATAGAGAACACTTTCCAATAGAGGATCCATCTATATCGAGTTGTCAAAGTAGGTCAACTCCTTCACCAGGGCAAGTGGTTCACCACAGACCAGGTTAAACAGAAATTTTCTCACCTCATGGAGGCTCTACATGCAATGGGGAACATTACTTGCTAAGAAGAGAGGATTGATCTATGTGGATATTGGTGGCCACCCACCTATTCGAGCTAGACCTCTAGTCAGTTTCATTAATTTCCTTGTTTATAGTAGCATTCACTATTTTTATCTATTTTTCATGTCTTGAACTTCCAGAGTAGTTTTGACCTCATAAACGACGTTTTTTGGAGGTGTGCAACAAACCAATAACCTTTGGTAGGGGCTTGTGGAAAATATTTTATTCAGAGAGATATTTCCAACAAGGTATCGTACGAGCCAAATGGAGATGATATGACCAAGTTATGACCCCGAGAAGTTGGCTCCCTAGCTAACGCCAATGAGGCCCACAAACTCTTGGTGTTATCTCTCTTGGGGTTAGGGTTTTGGTTTTTTAGGGTTTTCCCTTGTTGTTCAATAATAAAAATTCCTTTGAGCCTCATTCTAACATAAGTCATAGGCATGCAGCCACCACATCTCTTCTCAAAGATAAGCTACCATTGCCCAAGCTTGTTATTTCCATTTCTGTATGTAAGCATATTTCATTTCTTTTATAGTAGTGAAATGAAGTTTTTATTTTTGCTACATATCTATGTTATGTGTGTGTGTATATATAAATATAGTATATTATTCCTTCATAAGTCTGAATCATATGAATATTGCACACAGGAACCACCAAACAAAGCACATAAATGGCCTTTCATGGAGGACCATCAACTCAAACAAAATAACATGAAAACTTGATCATAAAAATAGATTTAATCGAAAGGAATATTTACTTATATTAATCAAAAAATGATATTACAAAAAATATATATCTTCAAACAAATGATACCACCTCTCAAGCTTGTACCATGGTATCCCAATGCAACAAAGCTCCCACACTATAATATGAATACTATCCCCCTTTACCTTTTCCTCTTGGTGAGATTATATAGGTTCATTCTATCTTTTCAGAGAATATATCTAGACACTTAGGGGCATGATAAGTTAGGAAACTTATACAATAATGGACCCCTAGCCAACTCATACACAAGTGGGTTAAGCTGATCTCCTTGGGAATGTCAAACTTTAGAAGCCTTTTTCTCAATTATGAGATTTTCCGCAATTATCTCAATTATGAAATAATTATTGTCCCATATTAAAAATATGTGACAAAATAGTTAAGAGAAATTACTCAATTATGCAATTCTACCCTTTTAACATGGAATAAATCTCACATAAGTAAAATAAAAGGTGAAAGGGGATGAATTCTAGCCAACAACTGAGGTGAGTTGAACTTGGGTTTCTCTCACTATAATGGAGTGGAAAATAGGGTTATAACAAGGTTCTTGATCTCTCTCATTGCATCTTAATAACATTTTTGGGATAACTTAGACAACTTGAGTTTCTAAATTTGAGAGACTACTCCTATTTGGTGAATTTTCTAGAAAGCACAGGTAATCTTTACCATATGAGATTTTTGAATATTGAAGGATTTGATAGTTTAATGGTGATTCCACATGGTTTGTCTCACCTCACTTCATTAAAAAAATTGTTCTTTCCAAATAGAATAGTTGTGCAATAAGTGTGGAATATTTTGCAAATCTCTCGAATATGATGAAGCTGGCGACAACAATAAAATAGAAAATTAAAGAAAGTACAATGACTACATGGATAGAACTAAGAAGGTTAAACATAAAGTTCTTCCACAATGTAGATAGAGATGATGTGGTGGAGGGGCATATTTTTCCATTCAACATTGATAATTTGAAGTTGGAAAGTGTTTCCATCTCGGCTTATGATGGGATAAGTTTACCCATCTGCATTTCTCAGTTTCAAACCTTGAAAGTCGTAGACTTGTGGGAGTATGTCCAACTTAGGGGTCATATTGTGTGCGAAATTGGGAATGGAATTGTAGGAAGGGGCTTCCCAATGTTGAAGACATTAGAACTTCATGATCTTAGAAAATTAGAAAGAATGGTGGGATCATCAAGGAAAGAAGCAATGCTCAAACCCAAAGATATAGATGTATGTGCTTGTGGTAAAATTAAGAGATTGGGAACAAACAAATTACCTTGTCTAAAGAAATTAAGAATCCACTGTTGCTCGAACTTTGAAGCATTGGAACTTGAAAGTGGCAATTTTCCCATGTTTAAGGACTTGAGGCTTCTTCAACTATACAATATTTAAACTATTGTGGGACCCTCTAGTGTGATCAATGATATACACTTCAACATTTGTACATACATACTTGTCCATTGTTGAGAAGATAGGTATTGGAGAAGCTATCTAATTTAAGGGACATTAAAATATGAGGGTGGAATGAGCTAAGGGAGTTAGAGGTAGAGAGTGGTGCTTTTCCAATGTTGGATAGGTTGGATTTGTTTGAGTCTCAGAAGGTAGAGAATATAGTGGGACCCCACGATGTGTGGGATGAAAAAACAATGCCTAAACTTCAGTTGTTGAGGATAATATGGTGTCCATTATTGAGGTTATTGTTGAGAGGAATGGAAAAACTCTCCAAGTTACATAAAATAATTGATTGTATGTTGGAAAAATCTAATTTGGGAAGATGTGAATGCCAAAATTAATCTTTCTCATCTTCTCAATGCTCACAACACATTATAAATGCATTTGTTATATATCATATAACTTGCAATATTATTTTTTAAATATATATTTTCCTTTTGTTGTGTAATATTTGAATATTATTTTTTAATATTATTTACAATGTCTTTATATAAAAATAATTTATTTAACTTAAATAATTTTTTTGATAATATAAATTAATTATAATTTCATTATTTAAATTTTTATTCTTTTAAATAATTTGATTTCTATTATTTTAAAATATTAATAATAATATTTTGTTATTTTATATCCGAATTAAACATAAGATCCATATTCAATACATAATTTATACATTGGAAATTTAGAGTGACGAAAATTAAATTTGGGAAGTGATATGTAGAATTAATCTTTCTCATCTTAAATGCTAATATAAGAAGAACCATGCTAGCGCACACATTCCAAAATAAAAAGTTTATATTTATATAATTATAGATAATATGCATGTTACTATGAGAAGGACTCACCAAAATTATAAATAACCATTACATTACAATTATCACATTGTATTCACCATTTTTATTGACAAAAGAGAAACATTTCCACAATGATAGCAAAATTTGATACTTAACAACTTGTTTCAAGAAACATCTCAAAAACATTTGCAAAAAAAATACATACTCAAAATAATGAGTTAAAAATAATCATACTATAGAAATGGAACTCCATGATTTCCATCTCCTAGCTATCCCAATACTCAAAGAAACCAAAAAGGCTAGGCTATAATTCAAAATCTTCCTCTGTTAAATCATCTACATTTTCATTGAGCCGTTGTAGTTATTCTTGAAAAAGTGCTATTGAAGAGGATAGAATAATATTTTGGATTTCCTTAAGAAAGGGAAAAGACACACATTATCCAACACAACATTTTTACATGTCCATTCCATCACCAATTTAGAGACATCTATAACCTCTAATTTGGATACTACCACCTTGCTTGTAAAATAAAGAAAGGTCCATAATGTTAAGAACTCAACCTTTGTGTTTGAGCCTTTGCATGAAAAATGTTAAATGTGATCTATAAATTTCAGTAAATATTCCATTGGAATAGTTTATCATAACAAATATGAAAAAAAAACTGAAATAATTACTCTTAATTTTTCCTTGGGATCGGGGGAGCGGCTCTGCTAGGGTTTCCAGGGCTGCAGAATCGCAGCTGACAAGCCAGTGTCGTATGTCGGAGATCTCGCGGTAGCAGTCTGATCATCGCAGAAAGGTGTCCAGCGAGTTTTTCGGACTGTCAGCGAATCCCTGAGGGCAGGTAAGTTCGGTTTTAGGTGATTTCAATGGCAATCCAGTTTTTTAACCATTAGAAACCGCCCTGAACAGAATGGGAGAACCAAGGGCGGGGGGAGAGATCCCCTCCTTCAGAAACGTGGTAATAGGAGAAACAAGCTCAGGAGGAGATCAGCATACTGGAAAGGAAAATCATGCCCCAGTGATGGGTAACTTGTGGCAGAAAACGATGAGAGGAAAATGCCTACCTAGGGCTCAAAAACAGCCAAGGTATGTCGTTCCAAACAATAAATTGGAGGAATATAGCTGTTACATGAGAGACCATGCATTAATATGTCGGTTCGTTGGGTATTGGCCTTCTGAGCGGGAACTTTATAGATGGATCGATTAGAGATGGAAACCTAGGGGACAGGTAGACCTCAAACTTGGAGCCCAAGGTTTCTTCACATCAATCTTTTCCAACCTGGAAGACAAGAACAGGATCTTTGAGGAGGGACCTTATTTCTTGAATAATGCTGGCCTGTTCATGAAATTTTGGGAAGAGCGATACAACCCGGAAAAGGAAACCATGCTTGATGCACCGGTCTGGGTAAGATTGTTTGGGCTTCCTGATGAGTTCTGGGACCCTGAAATCCTGGAGGGGATTGGCAACATGATTGGGAGCTTTGTGAAGGCTGCAGAGGCTACAAAACGAGGTAAGTATAATGCTTATGCGAGAATTTGTGTTTACATAAATCTGGCAGATCCTCTCCCAGACAATGTCGAAGTAGAGTATCATGATATAATCTGGAAACATCCAATCGATTACGAACATATTCCCTTCCGCTGCCGCATCTCCCATGAATATGGCCACTTATACAGGCAATGCCCTCTGAATAAAGAGGAAGAGTCCAAGAAAAGTCAGGTAGCCCAACAGAGAAATACTGGGAGAATGGAGGATTCGGAGAGAGGCTTTCAACAGGTAGTAAGGAAGAGAAAACAGAATAAAGAAGGACTGAAGTCCCAATCACAGAAGAAGTCCAGCCAAACAAGTAATCAAAATCAATTTCAGGCATTGCAGAGCGAAAACAAAGAATATGAAGTAAACTTGGAAGACGATGAGGACCCAGAGAATACCCCCATGGACATCACTGGAGAGGAAAAAGGAAAAGGAACAGATCTAAAGAAAACAAGCAGAGAACAATCGGAGGAAAAGGAAAAAGAAACAGAACTGGCATCTAGGATGGAAGTGGAAAATCCGACAGAAAATGAAGTTGAAGAGGAGGAAATCATGAGAAAGCTACTCCAGGAATGGAAATATCTGGACAACAGATTCATACTTGAAAAACAAAAACAATTATATAAAGAAGCCTTTCAGAAATACAAAGAGAAAAAAGGAGAACCCCCAGACAAACCAGCTATGACAGAAAGCGAGCAGGACGGTGAAGATAAAGGAATGGGCATCTCTGGCAAAAACAGCAGAAAACGAGGCCGGAAACCAATGAGTGAGACTATCCAGACAATGGGAGAGATATTGATAAACTCAGGTAAAGTGATACCTCTGTCGGAGGTATTTTTCCCCTCTTACAAAAAGTTTTAAATGATAGTTATCAGTTGGAATATTAGAGGCTTGAATAGTAGAGGTAAGCAGAGGCATATAAAGGACAAGTTGAAAAAGAAGAAACCTAGTATTATGATCCTACAGGAAACAAAAATCTTGGTTCAACAGCTCGCAGAAATAATTGAAAAAAGTAATCTCCCATATCAAGTGATTGGGCAAGATGCAATAGGGGCTGCAGGAGGTATTGTAATCTTGTGGAAACCCAATGAAATTATCATAGACAACTGGTCCAGCATGAATGGATCCCTTACTGGACTGGGTAGGATTGTAGGAACTACTCAACAGGTGGTTATTGCAGGGGTCTATGGCCCCCCCTCCCCGGGGAGAAAGGAGAAGTTCATAAATAGCTTCAAATCCATCCGCAGACTCTACCCTGAAGCTGCTTGGATCATTGGTGGGGACTTCAATTTGATCAGATCCTTGGACGAGAAAAAAGGAGGGCTTAGGAGGAGGGATCACTTCATGGATAGCTTCAATGAAATGATTGAGGAACTCAGGCTTGTGGATATCCAGAGTATCAATGGGATCTACACATGGAACAACAGAAGGGGAGGTAAAAACCAAATTGCATCTAGACTGGATAGATTCCTAGTGACGGAAGCCATCATGAATATGGATGTTTTTGTGGAGGCCAAGATCATTCCATCCTTGGGATCGGACCACTGGCCGATCCGATTAGAAATTGATATTAAGAGGATTCAGGGGAAAAGGCCTTTCAGATTTGAAGCTTTTTGGTTAAGGGACCCTGATTTCATCAAGAAAGTTGAGGACTGGTGGGGAAATTGCACTAGCCAGGGTAGATGTAGGATGCACACGTTCCAACTGAAGTTGAAAGAGCTGAAAGGAAAAATAAAAAGATGGAATAAGGAGGAATTTGGAAATATCTTGGAAGATAAACAAAAACTAGAAAAGGAAATGACGGATATTCAGCAAAAGATAATATTAGAAGGTAGAACAGAGGAAAGCATCAATAAAGAGGGGGTAATCATTGGCAGATTAGAAGAACGACGAAAGCAAGAGGAGATCCTGTGGCGTCAAAAATCTAGGATAAAATGGCTGAGGGAGGGGGAAAGAAACACTAAATTCTTCCACCAAGCTATGATCAAGCACAGGCAGGGAAACAGGATTTTATCGATCAAAAACAAGAATGGGGAAAGAGTAGTCGAGCAGAACGAAATTGAACAAGTCCTGATGGATCACCACAAGGAGATCCTAGCAGAACCTCAAGTTGATAGAACGAGAGCCATTCAGGAGATCTGCTCCGCTATCCCCAGCTTGGTCACTGAGGACCAAAACAAAGCTCTTATGAGGGCAGTGACCCTAGAGGAGCTGGAGGAAGTTGTGAAGGCTTTGAAAAAGGGGACAGCTCCTGGGCCGGACGGTTTCACAGTGGACTTTTACCAAGTGGGCTGGCACTTCCTGGGAAGAGAGATACTGGACTTAGTGGAAGAATCAAGGATAAACCAAAAGGTATGGCCTGCTCTCAATTCTACCTTTTATGCTCTCATCCCTAAGGGAGATAACCTCGAAGAGGCTAATGGCTTCAGACCTATAGCTTTGTGTAATGTTATTTACAAAATGATTACATCTCTGATTGCCAAAAGATTAAAACCTCTCTTGGACAATTTAATCTCGGCTGAGCAAACTGGTTTTGTGGAAGGCAGGCAGATTCTTGACGGCCTTGTTGTAACTCAGGAGGTTATCCACTCCTTAAAAGTTAAAAAGAAAAAAGGAATGATGATTAAATTAGACTTATCCAAAGCTTATGATAGGTTAAATTGGAAATATTTAGAAACTGTCCTGGAGAGATTTGGTTTTCACCAAAGATGGATTGCTTGGATCCATAACCTGATCTCCTCCCCTCACTTTTCTATTCTGGTTAATGGAAGCCCCTCAAAAAATTTCAATGCCTCTAGAGGTATTAGACAGGGAGACCCCTTGTCCCCATTTTTATTTATTCTTGCCGCTGAGGGCCTTGGTCGCTTCATCAAACAAGAACGAGCTGCAAACAGAATTAAAGGGTTGTAAATTTGGGGAAACAACTTGCCCCTAACTCATCAACAATTTGTTGATGACATAATGCTGTTTGGAGAACCAACGGTAAGAGAAGTCCGACATCTCAGAAGAATTTTGGATTTGTTTGCAGAGGCTTCTGGGCTAGAAATTAATAAGGATAAATCCTGCATCTTTATCTTCAACACAATAGACCAGGTCAAATCCCACTAAATCAGAATTCTAGGATTCAAAAGAGGGGAATTACCTACTAAATATTTGGGTAATGTTTTGGACTTCATTTCTAAGAGGGTGAAAAACTGGCAAGGAGTGCTGGACAAATTAAGCAACAAGGTTGCAAATTGGGCCTTTAGAGTCCTCAACATTGCTGGCAGAGTCGTTCTTGCTAAGTCGGTCCTTCAAGCTATCCCTATCTACCCCCTATCGATTATGGCCGCCCCTGTTGGGGTTTGTGCTAAAATCAAAGAAATCATCAGGAAATTCATATGGAGCGGATCCGATCAGAAGAAAAAATGGGCCCTGGTCTCGTGGAGTCAGCTAACTGAAAGAAAAGAGAAAAGTGGATTAGGCTTGAGGGACCCTGAAACTCTTAACAGGGTCCTGGGGGCCAAGCTGTGTTGGAGATGGCTTAGTTGTGGAAACGATCTCTGGAAAACTATATGGAGGATAAAATACAGAATGCCAGCCTCTCAGGTCGATATCCTCAGGCAACAGGAAATCCCCAAAGGCTCCGCTATTTGGGAATTAGCCTCTCAAAACCGCGATCTGATTGGCAAACATACCTTCTGGGAAATCCAGGGTGGCTCAGAGGCTAACTTCTGGGATGACAGATGGAAACAACGTGAAAGTTTGAACAACATCCAGAACCTCCTCCAGATCCGGGGCAGAGTTGAAGGAAATAGAACCAGTGTAAAGGACTATTGGAAAGTAAATGACATATCGGAGGGGTGGAGAGTCTGGGAAGACCCGACAGCATGGGCTCGGGAGCTTACCTCAGAGCTCCAAGATTGTTACAGGAAAGAAATGGGATCAAGAAAAATTAGAGTTCGCCAGGGGAAAGACATCCTCCGATGGGGGAACTCTATGAAGGGGACTTTTACAACCAAAGAGGCTTATTATCTAGTGGATTCACAGAACATAGGAGACAAAAATGTGGAATGGAAAACAATATGGGAGAGCAACTGGTGGCCGAAGGTGACAATTTTTATTTGGTTGGCAACTAAAAATAAAATCTTAACCTGGGACCGTATCCAGAGAAAGGGATTTAATGGCCCTTCTCGTTGTTACCTGTGCAATAATGATACTGAGACTAGAGATCACCTGTTAGTCAGATGCCCGTATACAAAGAAACTCTGGATGCTTGCTAAACGACTGTTCAACAAACCAGGAATTAACAGCAGGGAATTTAATGATTTGATTTTCAAATGGTGTAAAGAAACCTTTGGCTGCAGGGTGATCCAGAGGGCTTGGAATCTTATCTCCCCCTTTATCCTCTGGATGATCTAGAAGGAGCGAAATAGGAGGATATTTCAAAATTCTGCCAAAAAACCAGAGATAATTTGGGATCGGGTGGTCGAAAGTATGCGGGAGACTATCCTAGTCAGTAAATGGGCGAGTGATGACTGGAAGGCAAATCCGGATGAACAAGAAATTTTGAATAAGATAAACCTAAAACCCGAGATGGTTCACTTTAAATGTTCGGCCAGCCATGATATGCGAACTCAAAGCCCAGAAAAGTTTAGCTATCCAAGTGACCTCTTTGTTAAACTCAATTTCGATGGGGCCTCGAAAGGGAACCCGGGCGACGCTGGTTTCGGGGGGATTTTTAGAGATAGCAATAGCCGAGTCAGATGGATTTTCGCTGACTGGGGAGGCCAGATGACCAATAATGAGGCCGAGTTTTGGGCCCTACATCAAGGATTACAGATAGCCATCAGGAACGGCTACTCTAAGTTGGAAATTACAGGGGACTCACAACTTGCGGTGGACATGCTGCGGAGGCTTAATAATGGGCAGGGATGGGAGAAGGTTACTAAAAGTTGGCGGACTACGGGGATTGTTAAAGAAATCGCAGCGCTCCTCAAACGCATCGACTACAGAATCATCAGTCATGTCCGCAGAAAAGGAAATCAGGCTGCGGATTGGCTGGCCAATTGGGGATGCAGAGGACGTGGCAGCACCATCGATAGCCAGTGGCGAGCCGTAGAAGGAAACGGGGAGTGGAAGGAGCTGGCGGACCTTATCAAGGCCGATCATGATCAAGCCACAAATGCCAATGCACGGAGCGGTGAGCTGGACTAAAAGGAGACAGTGGAGTTCCCGACTCAAGAACATGGGGCGTTTGGGATCTGATGAGATCATAATTGCGGGCTACAGGATGACGGATCAGAATTTCGATGGCAGTATAGCGGCGGCGGGTGGAGCGGTTAGACAAAAGTACAAACATGATAAGTTAATTAATGCCAGAACTATGAGAGGTGGTGGGTGCGGTTCGTCTGACCGCACAGCCGAGGAGATTAATACTGATATGATGGTTGGGAGCAGGGGCTCGCCGGAGATCTACCGGCGGATTTCGAAATCCGGCCCAACTTGTATCCCCGAAGAAAGACATTTGCTTTATAACCTCGTCTGGCCGATTGTTACGGCATTCTGTGAGCTCCTAATTTGGGAAAGAGCGGAGGTTTCCTCTGAGCGTCATCAGAGAGCTGTTACAATCTTAGGCAATCAGAGAAAGCAACGCGACAGACCCGTGAACAGTATGGAGTCCAGACAGAAATTGAAACAGGTTGAGGAGCGTCAGAGCGCAAGGGAAGAGAATAGGAGCCAAAAAGGCAAAGTTTTTATGCAGGAGGAACCGCCTTTCACTGTGTGGGAGGTAGAGGATAACTCGGATGATGATAAGATCCCGGAGGCCGTGCGTGATGGTAGGCGCTATCATAAGAACGCGGCTGAGGAAGGTCAAGAACAGACGCAGACGGAGCAGTTGAATTGCCGGGATTCGAAGGTCCGTCACTATGGAATGAGGAAGCGCCGTTCTACGCTTGATGAGGTGGAGGAAGCCCCGGACGAAGATTTGGGTAAAAGAGCTACTAGCGAGCGCCGGAACCCTCAAAAGAACTTAGCTGCGAAATCTAATCAGCAGGCGAGAACTGATCTTCCCGATTATTGGGAGGCGGGGACCCGTCGCTTTGGCCTGCGGAAGCACAGCATTTCTCCTGACAGTGAAAGGGACCTGCCGGGTAAGCGGGGAAAAGGGCAGAGGGATCCCGTGAAGGAGGAGGGCGAATCTTCCAGGCGTTCGGGAAAAGGCAGAAAACCCAGGGAAACTGTCAACCTCCGCATTCGTAGGGCTGAGCAAGCCTTTCTCCGTCACTGCCACCCCGCTGTGCGTAGAATCATGGATTACCTTGAAGAGGAAGCGTTGCAGAATGAGTCTGATGAAGAAATGGAAGAATTGGAATTTCTCCTTCACGACCCGGGTCATACCAGAGGACGGATGTCCTTAATCAAACAGTCGTTGCATATTTATTGGGTGATGAAGGGGCTCCTTGCCAAGGCCATGGAGCACGTGGCCAAAGAGATGGTGGAGCTGGCTCTAGGTGATCAAACTATTCGCAGAGAACTGAGCTACCTGTGTATAGCTATGACAAAGCAGGAGGAGCAGCTGGATGCTATCCAGCAAATGCTGAACCGGGACCATTCTGGACCAGAGGGAGCAACAAACAAGCATACTGATGGTGGCATCGACTGAGTTAAAAGATGGTTAGAAACTGCAAGCGATTTTTTTGTTTTGGTTCTGTTCATGTGCAAGATAGGAACAATCATGTTATGCAGACCAGTAGTTTTAGCAATAGTTTCAGTAAGTTTCAAGACTGCATAGTTTACTTAGCTAAGTCTGCCAGGCTATGGACCTATTATTTTTGGGCTGCTATTAAAAACTATAGATGGTGCTATGTCCCGGTTTCCCCTAGTGGGCGAGCTTCCACTATTTTTTTGGATATGCTGTAATGTTCTGTTGATCAAAGTAATAGAATGAGTACCATCCTAGCTTACAAAAAAAAAAAATTACTCTTAATTTTTCCTTAGATTCTAGATTCCTCAGTTAGTTGATTTTCCACTTGATTAATTTAGAGAAATAAAAAATAGAAAAAATACACACATCATCCACAATAGATACAAATATTTTCCCTAAGAAACACTTATGAGGGAATACATAGCTCCATGCTACTATTTTATGTTATTCTTTTTCATAATTTATTTCATGCCACTTTAAAAAACCCTAAATAAATTGAACTCCTTTGTTATGAACCCTGTGCTTGCAAGGATTGCCATTATTCTCAAACATTAATGTTAGTGTAAATTTATTCTTAAATTTAACCTCTTTCTACTTTCTTTAGAAGATGTATAGAAACTCAAATTTTAATTGTATTTCATTTCCATATATTCTGTTTGATTATTATTTTCCACATTCCCACTCTTCTTATCATCATTCTTTTGCACTTCTCTGTACAATTTCTAGTTTAATGCCTTTCTAAGACTTATCACTATATTTATGACAACCATAATAGCAAATGGATCATCATTGAAATAAGTAAATGTCTACAAAAGATAGGATTCTAATATTCAGTGATGAAACTCCAAGCTTCTCACTTGTCTTCGTGGCATGGGGAAAAGAAAATGGCAAAGATAATTAGACGGTTATAGTCAATTCTTTCATAAATAATGCAAACACTATCTTGAATAACTTGGTACTTATAAGTGTGAAAATAAGAGTTAAAAATTATTTTTATTTTTATTTTATAATATTGTAAAATTTGATGAATAGTAATCAAGTTAATTGTTTTACTTTATTTTTATTTTTTATTTAATATTGTAAAATTTGATGAATAGGAATCAAGTTAATTGTTTTACTCTATTTTTATTTTCCAATTAATCAAATATTTCACTTTATTTTGATATTCTTATCTATCAAATTCCAAAGATCTATAATCCATAAATACATCTTTAGGTAGATTTGACTATTAGGAGAGATCAAAAGATTTGACCATTGGATAGAAATCATTTGTTTGATCTTTCTTGATCTTCAAATTCCATGATATTCCCATAATATATAATAGACATATGGTCACTACAATAGATATGGATATAATATTTTTGAGATGTAAAATGAAAATAAAAATTAGGAATGAATGAGAAGAGAAATGAATAAGCTTTTGGTTAAACAGAACTTCATCTGATAGAAAAACAAGGTGTAGGATTCAAATGTTGTGCTCATGGCTTTTATGTTTTTCTCAATACTAAGACCAAAAAAATGGCAAGGACAACTTTATGGAATATAATCAACATTCCTAGAAGTGAAAATACTCCTAACAATAATGAAACAATGAGAGACATTATTTTGCTGGTACTTTTCAATATAGCTATCAAGTTCAAGTTCAAATTCAAATTCTATAAAATAAGATAAAAGTTTGAACAAAAAATTTAATTTGAAAAAAAATGGGCACTATACATCTTAAAGATTTTCATTCTTTTTAGAGAACTACCTTAAGGTCATTCTTTTCTGAAGTTATTTTGAATTAAAAATCACGTTACCACTTCCCTTCACAACTTCTTTTCCTTTCAAATCTTAAATCTAAAATAATTTTTGAGGTTAAAAACTTATTTATCTAAAATCTTTTATAATAAATACACACCTATTTCGAGGTTAAAAACTTATTTATCTAAAATCTTTTATAATAAATACACACCTATTTAGAAAACATGTAAAATCCAAAAAAACTGTTACTCCTTTTAAAATTAGCACAGTATTACAAATTAACACACTCATAGATTCTTCCATTTCCTTTTTTCCGGTATTTTTAAATCCTTGAAAACAAAAAAAAGAAATTGGAAAATAATAAACTTCTTAATTCCACTATAATTTTATATTACACCATCCCACTATTATCTATTTGTGTAGGAATTGTCATTCACATCCTCTAGGAATGAACGAACAATCTGTTTGTCTGGCTAAACTACCAGGATCCTGAGTAATGTTTCATCAATTAACCATTTATCCTGAAATTTCAACGAATATCTAATTCAGAAGTGGAATACATGAATTTTGGTTCTTTAAAAATGAAAAATTATTCGTAGGGTTGAGATTCGATAAACTTGGAATATTATTTTGTTTGAGTCACAATCCAACGGACTGAATTAAGAGCTTAGATAATCAATGGTCACAATCTTTAATTTCCAAATTTTTGGCAGAGTTTCTGTGCTAATGGCTTCACTACAAATTGGTTATGGTGGTCATCCCATCATTCTCTGTTCCATTGCTAGGGGAAACAACTTTGCTGCACATCCTTAGTGCAAGAAATGTCTTCACATGGGCACATCATCGAGCTATGTGGAGGCTTCGCTTCCAATATTGTAGTGAACCCATCTTGTCGTTTCAATTACGTCAGACCGAAAATTGGCATCTTGACATGTAAAAAAGGCCAGGATAAAAATGACCACCTTGAATCTACTCTCCTTTCTCAATTACCTTCTATTTCTTTATGAAGTATCTCTATTGAATGAGAAGGCCACCTCAATTCTCCTCACGTCTCTAAACTACCTTTTCTTTCATTGTTGTAGGAAAAATGGAGGAGCCTTTGTTATTTCTTGTTGTACTATATATGATTGAAATATATGATTCCTCTGTAAAATCATGGAGGATCATGGGACAAATTCCAGATGATCATATGATATTGTGCGACGATTTGTTTGACCATGGAACTTTGACCTATAAGATACCTAAGATACTTTGTTTTCAACATCTAAGATGTAGGATAATTGTGAATGTGGGTATCACCATTGTGAGAGATCTTAGTGAACAATGCCATTCAAATATTCCCTCTCATCACCTATGGGTCACCGGTTCTGTTGGTGACAACCTAGGATGACCTAAATGAGTGGATTATTATTTGAGCTTTAACATCTTGTGCAAAGAAGTGGGGGACTTCCTTTGGTTCATATCAATGTATGGAAAGTCTACAGTGGTTTGTGTTTACTATTTATATTTAAAATTATGGAAATGGCTTCCCACTTGTCAATTATAAGGTACCATGGATAAAGTACTTCTAACTTATATTTGTAACTCTAATCGAACTTATAGTTGGGATTTTGTTGGGAGTGACATTACTAATTACTTCTAACTTATATGTGTAACTCTAATTGGACTTATAGTTGGAATTTTGTTGGGAATGACATTACTAATTACTAATTAGTTGATTCAAATAAGATGTAAATTATATGTAAGGATGTAAAATAGCAATTTAATTAATTTTGGGCCAGGTAATTTTAACAATAATGTTATTTTTATAAATATCGTTAAAAAGATTTTAGTAGTTGTGTATTTTTTTGTAAATCAGTTTCCTTATTAATATCAGATTTAGTTGTTGTTGTAATTTCGAACCAGCAACGGTGATTCATCATCAAGATGAGAAAATTCTATGAAAGACTGCTCTACCACTTAGTTCAATAAATAGATGCCCTAGATGAAAAGACTTGTTTATAGTTTT
>APFE030356105.1:195204-208430 GCA_000404065.3 Pinus taeda
TAATATATATATTTTTTTGTGTAATTTATTCTACTTCTATTATTATACAAAAAGGGTTACAAAAAAGCTTACATCTGCCATGCTGAGATGGTTACAGCTGGACTTTAACACTGGAAGAAAGAGCTTCCATAATACCGTCCATGACTGAAAGACTGAGAGACTGAAAGACTGTAAGACTGACACTTGAACACATACCGAAACCCATTGAAAGCGAGACCGGTAGACACATGCCAAAACTCCCTATCCCATCCTTTACAAGGAGATACATACAAACATAGATATACCAAGAGACATAGATACATAGATAGACTGACTTCAACTTGAACCGACCTGAAAGGAACAAGACTATCCCACGACAAACGCTGTGCACTATGGCAACCGAGCACATGACCTGAAACCGTAGAAGCGACCTCCAAAACAGCAAGGAGACGAGCTCAAGCATCCACGGAGGTGGATAGTTGCTCCTCAACAATTCTGCAACCATACTGATCGGATGCACTCGAATCTGTGTAAGGGGCATCATCCTTTGCTGGCTCGCTTGGACCCGCCACTACACCCGAGGCTTCCGCAGGCTGCAATCTTAGACATTGAACAGGAGAAGGTGGCTGTGGCTCTGCAGGAACTTCTGGAGAGGCTGCGTGTTCACACTTCTCAATCCTCACCGAAACAAAATAAGTGGCATTATCCAGGGAACATGGGAACCGAAAACGGGTTGAGGGGTGAGAGTTGTGCGAGCACGCAGCTACACGGCCTCGGCCTCTTCCTCTGCCTCGGCCCTGCCTTGCCCCATGGGAGCTGACTTCTTCAGAGGGGGAATCCATTGAGGGTGAGGAGCACTGAGGGGAAGCTCTTCCTCTTGCGCCTCCCCTAGACCCACCCCTGCGACTGCTGAGGCGGAGCCGTTCATGCGACATTCTGGAGCGACGCTACAAAAAAGGCTACACAGAGAACTAGTTTCCCCCCGCCACAGTTCACAAAGAACCAATTGACCTTGTCCAGAGGCGGAATAATGCACAGAAGCACGAAAGGCGATGAATAAACCTTTGAAAAAACGCAGAGGGGCGGGGCGAGACTTACCACCGAGAGTTGAACCGGAGAGTCACCCTGAACGCCGAGGGGCACAATGCAAACATAGACTGGAGAAAACTGTAGCTGGCAGACGAGAGAGCCAAGGCGCCCCAAGGAAGAGACCAAGGCCTTTTGAACAGAGGGTCGAGGTCTGCACCTTAGAAGCCACTGCCTAGGCTCAATCGTTAGCGTTAACGCGCAGGAGCAAATCATCCACAACCAAATGACACAATGAACAGACCTCAGAGGCGGCCTGCCCAGCGAAGGCTGGTTCTTAAAGACCCATGGAGCGACATTCCAAACACCAAACATTCCAACGCAGGCCGACTACACGCAGAGCACCGGAGAGGCAAATCGAATGCCAGAAATAGAGCAGCTAACGACAATTTGCAGGCCCGTATTAAGTGTTGCATTGATTTTATCAGGACCGGGGTGGCAGGCCCGTAGATCGCCTCTACAGCTCGCGGATCTGGGCTGCCACTTGCCCAGTGGGGAGGTCGCCCCCTCATTAATAACCCAATTAATCACCCACAACCGGGGATATTGATTAATATATTAATTAAAACAATAATTTATTAATAAAATGCTTAGTACATAATTAATATATTATTAATATTTAATCATGATATTAATATAATATTAAGATATATGTATAAAATTTATTAATATCAATTAATAATGGGGAATTTCTACACTTTTGGCCATGACAATCACAATGGATTATTCATAAACTATTCATTTGGAGATTTTCCTTCTAGCCTTTTGTTAGTTCAGAGCATACATAACACACAACATATTTATACTCACAGACTTAGACTACAATAGCAAAGAATAATTTCAGAGACATACAAATGGAGAAACAACAAGATTATTCAATCAGAAATAGTGGAATAGATAAAACAATCACCGGAGAAAAAAATTCACTTTGTATTACGTAACATGCCAGGACCTTGGCTTGCTTTCCTTGGCTAGAGAAATTACAAATTTATAGAGGTTGAAGAAAAATATAGAATCTTGCATGTGATTTAGATGGAGATCTAGAAATTAATGGCGGTGTAGAAGGATCTAGAATCCTACATGTGATTTAGATGGAGATCTAGAAACTAATGGTGGTGTACAAGGATATAGAATCCTGCATGTGATTTAGATGGAGATCTAGAAACTAATGGCAATGTAGAAGGATCTAGAATCTTGCATGAATTTGGCTTCACACTTAAAATTCTCCCGCTTGAAGCCAAATAAGAGTCATGAGTCAAGTCACACTGAGTCCTACCATGCCTCTACATAACTCATGTTTATTTCGTGGTAGAATCTTAATGAGCATATTAGCAGGGTTACTATCTATATGGATCTTTTCCAAGGATAACTGTTCTTCCTCCAACACATGTCGAATCCAATGGTACCTTAAGTCAATGTGCTCGATTTTTGAATGAAATGCTGGGTTTTTTGCCAAGCGAATGGCACTCTCATTATCACAATATAACACATACTTGTACTACTTTATTCCTATCTCTCCCAGGAATCACTGCATCCACAACATCTCTTTACAAGATTTTGTTGCAGTTATGTACTTTGCTTCTGTTGTAGAGAGGACAACTATTCTTTGTAGCCTTGACACCCAAGATACTATTGCACTTGCAAATGTATACAAATAACCTGTAGTGGACTTTGTGGTGTCCATATCTCTAGCCATATCCACATCTATAAATCCTTCAAGTACAGTTTCATCATGACCAAAACATAAACAATAATGACTAGTACCCTTGAGATACCTCAAAATCCATTCTACTGCTTGCCAATGTTGTTTGTCGGAATTGGCACGGAACCTACTCACTACTCCCACTAAATATGCAATGTCTGGTCATGTGCATACCATGGCAGACATCAAGCTGCCAACTGCTGAAGCATAAGGAATCTTGCTCATCTCTTCTTTCTCCTTGTCATCATTAGGACATAATTCAGTACTCAGCTTGAAGTGGGCTTCAAGGGGTGTACCAACTCGCTTGGCATCCTTCATATTAAACCTATCAAGCACCTTGTTGATAAATTTTTCTTGTGACAGCCACAACCTTTTTTTTTTTCCTGTCATGCATAATCCGTATGCCCGATATTTGTTGTGATGGTCCCAAATCCTTCATTGCAAATTTTCTACCCAAATCTTTCTTCAACCTATTGAAATTATTCTTAGCATGGCCAACAATCAACATGTCATCCATATATCACAATAATATGGTATAATTTCCTTGATCATACATCTTGATATAGACACAATGGTCAGCTTCGAACCTCTGAAAACCATGTTCCAACATAAATGAATCAAATTTCTTGTACCATTGTTGAGGTGCCTGTTTTAACCCATAGAGACTCTTCTTCAACCTACAAACAAGGCCTTCTTTGCCTTTTTCTATGAAGCCTTCTGGCTGCTCCATATCAATTTCTTCCTCCAATTCACCATGAAGGAAAGCAATTTTTACATCTAATTGTTCACATTCTAAGTCTAAAGTAGCAACTAGACCAAGAATGACTCTAATGGATGACATTTTAACAACAGGTGAGAAAATTTCTGTGAAGTCAATGCCTTCTTTTTGGGCAAAACCTTTCACCACCAGCCTTTCTTTATACCTCTCCTTATTTTCATCACCTTCATGCTTAATCCTGTAAACCCATTTGTTTGGTAGAGCCTTTCTACCTTTTGGGAGGTTTACCAACTCCCAAGTTTTATTTTCGAGAAAAGAGTTCATTTCTTCTTCCATTGATTTCTTCCATTCTTCATTGTACTCAACTTTACAAGCATCTTGAAAACCATTAGGCTCACCTTCATCAGTCAACAAAATATAGTTTGAAGGAGGATACCTTTGTGAAGGCTTATGAGGCCTAGAAGATCTGCGGACCAACTGTTGTGGTGCATTGTCAAGTTGAATTTTCTGTAAAGTTTCCTACAAGATTCCTTCTTCTTGTTGTTCATCATTTTCCACTTGTTGCTCTTCATGCTCCTGAATTTGCTGTTCATTTTCTTGTATTGGTGGTATGTTTTCCTGCTGCTCTTCAAACCTCTCAATAACCTTCTTGACCTCCAACTCACCTATAGTTCTCTTGAACATTTCTGACTCATTAAATATAACATCCCTACTTCTAATAATTTTATGTTTGACTCAATCCCATAAACGATAACCAAAATCTTCATCATATCCCAAAAAAATGTGTTTCATAGATTTATCATCTAGATTAGTTCTATTTTCTTTGGGAATATATACAAATGCTTCACATCCAAAGATTTTCAAGTGAGAATAATTCAAATTCTTACCAATCGAAACTTCTTCAGGGATACTACCGTCCAAGGCTGTAGTTGGAGATCTATTTATGAGGTCGCAAGCGGTCCTGACTGCTTCAGCCCAAAAATTCTTCTCCAAACTAGAATTGGACAACATACTTCACACCTTTTCCATAATGGTGCAATTCATCCTTTCTGAAACACCATTCTATTGAGGAGTACCAGGCACAATCTTCTCATGCTTTATGCCAAACCTATTACAATATTCCTTAAATGCATTTGAGCAATATTCTCCACCATTATATGTTCTTAAACACTTCAACAATTTGTTAGTCTCTCTTTCAACAACAACATGGAATTTTTGAAATATTCCAAAGACTTCACTTTTATTTTTCATAGGATATGCCCAAACCTTTCTAGATGCATCATCTATAAATGTTACAAAATATGATGTTCCTCCTAATGATTTGATGTTAACAGGCCCAAACACATCTGAGTGTACCAATTCTAACACATTTTTCTTTCTATCATGGCCACCTCTAAGGAATGAAACCCTTCTTTATGTACCATATATATAATGCTCACAAAGATCAAGATTGTAGGATTTCAAACTTGGCAATAAATTTTTACCAACAAGGATTTTTAAGCCCTTCTCGCTCATCTGACCCAAACAATTATGACACAGCTCTGTTGAATTTCCTTCTTTTGTGACAGTAGCCAAATTTGCTTTTTCTATTAGTGTCCTCAATGTGTATAATGTTCTTGTCTTGGGTCCTTTGGCCATGACCAAAGCTCCTTTGCTAATTTTCCAGCCTCCTTTTCCAAAGCTTGTGGAATAGCCTTCATCATCCAGTCGTCCCATAGAGATTAAACTCATGCACATTTCTGGTACATGCCTAACCTATTTCAACAATATATCTTATCCATATTTCATCTTGATATGGACATCTCCCACTCCAACAATACTACAAAAATGATTATTCCCCAAATACACTCTACCATAATCACTAGGATTATATGAAACAAAACTATCTTTGCATGGGGTTACATGGTGAGATACCCTAGAGTCAAGGATTCAATCAAAGCTACTGCTAGATTTATATACACATGCATCCTCTACTAAAACAGTAAACAACACATCACCATCTATGGCTACAACAGTAGTCTCACCTTCATTTGTGCTAGATGATTTGTGATTTGTATTAGATGATCTCTAATCCTTTTGTCCTTTCTTCCAAAATCGACAATCTTTCTTCATGTGCCGAGGTTTGCCACAATGAAAGTAGATGATCCTTCCTCTCATTGATTTTGATTGGCCTCTCAATCTTGATCGCCCTTGCTGACCTCGATCCATTCTCCTACAATGATCAACTAGAGCTAGAGCTCCTCCTCCCTCGTTTTCCGTAATTGACTTGTGCCACAGTTCCTCATTCATTAAAATGCTGCTAACATCATCAAACTTTAGGGTTCATGCTGTTGTTGAAGTGCTCATAGCTACAATTAAATTTTCCCAACTGTCTAGCATACAACACATTAGCAAAATAGCTCTAATTTCATCATCTAAAATGATTTTAATAGAGGCAAGCTGATTAGTAATAATATTAAATGCATTCAAGTGCTCAATAACTGAAGCACCCTCCTTCATTTTGAGATTATAAAGCTTCTTCATCAAGAACACTTTGTTTGATGCCATGTTCTTCTCATATAGATCATGGAGCTTCTTCCATAATCCTTTAGTCGTCTTTTCCCCTGACATATTGAAATACACATTCTTTACTAAATATTGGTGGATTGTTGCAATCACCTTTCTATCTAGCTTATTCCATTCTTCATTTGTCATCGATGAGGCTTTCTTTATTGTGCCCTCAATCAACAAATATTGATCCTTCAAGATCTTATATCCTCCATCTGTGACTTCCATGGGGAAAAATTAGCGACGCTCAACTTCTTCATATATGTAACTATTGTCTCCATTTTCAATATATTGATGCCCAAAAAGAAAAACTCCGCTTAAAAATAAAACTTTAATTATTACTCTTTAAAATTTAGTAATAATGACCTTCCTCCTTTTAAAATACCCTCTTCAAAATTCCTGCTCCTTTTTAAAATATACTTTTCAAAATTCCAACATATAATTATATAAATATAAAAAACATATATATTGTTTTAACCTTTTCACATTTCACACATACATATGTTGGTTTGTATATGTGCAATCTTGATGAAAAAAGTCACGAACTCCACATAAAGCACTTATGCACTCCATGTTTTAGGATTCATGGCACGTTTAACCATATCTCAACGACCTTTTTATTTCTTGCAACAACTGTCTTAACATTCCTCAGCTAGTTTCTCAACTATTTCCTCGATTCTCTTTTTTGCAGCGATTTCTGATTTCTTGGACATATCCTTCAACAAATCCAGAGGTAACAACCAACTTCTTAATGAATGCTGCTAGAGTAAGGCGATGGCACTAAGCAGCTTGCATGGTGGATATTCAAACCTGGATCTGATACGAGTTGTTAGTTCAGAGCATACATAACACACAGTAGATTTATACTCAGAGATTTAGACGACAATAGCAAAGAATAATTTCAGAAACAGACAAATGGAGAAACAACAAGATTACTCAATCAGAAATAGCGGAATAGATAAAACAATCACCGGAGAACAGAAATCACTTTGCATTACGTAACAGGCCTGGACCTTGGCTTACTTTCATTGGCCAAAGAAATTACAAATTTATAGAGGCTGAAGAAAGATCTAGAATCCTACATGTGATTTAGAAGGGAGATCTAGAAACTAATGGCGGTGTAGAAGGATCTAGAATCTTGCATGTGATTTATATGGAGATCTAGAAACTAATGGTAGTGTAGAAGGATCTAGAATCCTACATAAATTTGGCTTCACACTTAACACCTTTGGTTTCGATTAGGTCTGGATGATCTATCTGGATTCTGTTGGTGTACTACAGTGTGGAGTGGATCGAGATTGGCTTGAACATTCATTTCTCAAGGGTGGACATTCATTTCATAACATACCTCCCTCTCTCTTGAAAACCAAATCTAAAATTCAACGAATAATATGGTATTCGTATCAGACTGGGGAATTTTGGTATTTTTGTAATTTTTTTAGTTTGATTAGGGCGAATTTGGTGACTATGGATTTCATTGACTCATACCTATCTATATGACACCCAAACACCCATCCATATGACAATGACAATGGATTGTGGTAGTAGGAACACAAAAATAATGATATAGTAAATGAAAAAATTTAACTAAAATAATTAGTTTTAATTCATATAAATTAAATGGCTAATACAATAATAGATATTAATCTATAATAAGTATTAAAATATTATTTCAAAATACATCTTAATGGACCTAAAATTAAAAAAATAAAAATTAATATAAAGATTAAGAACTTTATTACCTTAAATTATTTTATAAAAAAATATTAATTAATATACTTTTATACTTTAAGTTTTTTTATGATTAATATAATTAATTAAAACACTGAATTATTAATAATTATGTGTGAAAATATTACTTAATATATCAATATTTTATTTAATATATATTTAATATTTAATTACGATATTCAATATATATATATATATATAATTATATATACAATTATTAGCAATTGGTTAAATAATTTAGCAAATAAGGTGTCATTTTCTGATCCGAATTAAAGAGGAACAACAATGATAGAGATACCCATAAATACAGAGACGCAACAGAACTAATACTTCATTTCATTAATGTAAAATATTGAAATATGCTTACAAATAGAAATGGAAATAAACTAGCTCAGGCGATAGTAGTTTATCTATGAGAAGAGATGTGGCGGCTACATGCCTCTGAAATGCATTACAATGAGACTCAAGGGCCTTTTTATTATTGAACAATAAGAGCAAACACTAAACAACCAAAACCCTAACTCGAAGAGATGTAACACCAAGATTTTATGGGCCCTGTCAACTTCCCGAGATTGTGATTTGGTCATATTATCTCCGTTTGATGGGCGTGATACTCGTTGAAAAGATCTCTCTCTGAGAACTACGACAAAGAAAACAATTTTATCATAAAATCACTGGCAGTAAATTACCAAAAAAAACGTCTTTTAGGGTCTCAATGGCTGAGGAAGTTTAGAACCCGAAAAACTGCTAAAAATAGTAAACTATGCTACAACTAAGGAAACTTAAAAACTAAAAGAAAAAGTTGTGCGAGTCCAAATGGGATAGGAGGGTGGGCACCAACATCTACTTAGATCATTTTCTTTTTTGATTAATAAGTGGGTGAATGAGATCACACCTGGCCTGAGCAGCACCATCAGAAACCATGCTGGATTTTTGGTATTGGCGAGACTAGAACGAGTGCCCTTTGCTTACGGAGCGTCTTAACAACGCGCTCCTTCACCGAGTGTTCTAAATCTCTTTGATAACTACTTGGATCATTTTCATAAAAAAAAATAATATATATCAATCTAATGAAATGAAATTAATATATTTAGATAAGTTTCATTTTTATAAGTAAAAAATAATTTCTAGCAATTTAACAAAATAAAATGAAATTTTAACTTATACCAAACTAATATTTAATCTATAAATGTGATTGTGCTGATGGAGTACAGTATTAATATAAAACTGGTGTTATTGAAAACCTAATCGAATTTCAACTAATAATACGGTATTCGTATCTAACAGGGAATTTTGATTTTTTTGGCCCGATTAGGGCGAATTTTGTGACCATGGTTTTCAGTGACTTACACCCATCCTTACGATCATGACAATGACAATGGGCAAGTGGATCAGGGTGGCACGAGAACACGAAAATAGTGGACAAGCTCAGAGTTATTCGCGATAGTTTGGGCCCACGTCGTTTCCACCCACCATGTTTGACTCTGGATCACTAGCAGAATGTGCCAGCAGCATTATTATTAATAATGGAAAAATCCGTGGCTTCTCATAGATCTCAGGATTTGCCTTGCTTGCTGCTGAACCAGAAAAATTCAGCTGAAGGATCACCATTGCAATAGCCAAGGCAAGCTCTTGTCCACAAACATGGATGGAAAAGTCATTACCTGCAAAGGTATGGTGTGGTTTCGTTTGTGTTTTCAGCTTTTCTTTCTGTAAATAGTATTGCAGCTGTGTTTGATTAAAGATAAATTCAATTTAGTGGTTTTGTTTATCTCATTTCATTCTGTAAATAGTATTGCATCTGTGTTTTAAGATTAAGGATAGATTCCATTTAGTATTGCAGCTGTGTTTTAAGATTAAGGATAGATTCCATTTAGTATTACAACTTGTGTTTTAAGATTAAGGATAGATCCTGTAAATAGTATTGCAGCTGTGTTTGATTAAAGATATATTCAATTTAGTGGTTTTGGTTTTCTTTGTGTGAATGGACAGCTGCTGTAGCATGGGGGCCAAAGCAGCCTTTCGTCATAGAAGAGGTGCAAGTGGATCCTCCTCAGGCAATGGAGGTCCGAATCAGAATTACCCACTCTTCTCTCTGCCATACTGATATCACATATTGGACGATATCAAATGAAGACGCATTTCCTCGCATATTCGGCCACGAGGGTGCCGGGTAGGATCTTTAGTAATTACGTTAAAATGTTGTTTTGGAAAAAAATTGGTTTTGCTATTTTAGTTTGTTCGTGGATATTTCATTCCCCAGTAATTAGTTAGAATAATTAGTTAGAAAATAATTGTTTTTAAGAATTTAGTTTGTTTTATATTTTGAATAGACATTCCATTCATCATAAAAGATATAGACATAATAATTATATTTAACAGTTACAATTGTGAAATAGACATGATCATGCGTTGTAGTAATTAGATTACAATATAGTTTTGAAAAAAAATTGTTTGTGTTAATTTAGTTTGTTCTATATATTTTGGATGGATATTCTATCCATCATCAAAACCATAGTAATTATACCTAACGTAACTGCTGTTGTGAGACAGACATGATAATGCCTTGTGGGTGGTATTTGGTTTGTAGTTTTTATCAATGGATACTTCTCCTTCTACTGTAAGTGGTTTAATTTGAACTTTTAATACTGAACTTCTAAATATTCAGGATGGTCGAGAGTGTGGGAGAGGGTGTGACAGATCTCCAGAAAGGAGATCATGTGATTCCTCTGTACAATGGCGAATGTGAAGATTGTGTCTACTGTAATTCTAAGAAGACCAATCTGTGTTGTGAGTTTAGAGCAAATCCCTACAATACAATGATGAGAAAGGATGGGAAATCTCGTTTCTCCATTGGTGGAAAGCCAGTTTATCATTTCATGTCTTCTACATTTACCGAATACACTGTAGTGGATTATGCTTGTGTTCTCAAGATCAATCCGGAAGTTCCCTTGGATATAGCATGCTTGCTAGGCTGTGGACTGGCCACAGGTATCCCACTGTTCAGTTTGATGAAATCAGAATTCACAGGCTTTCAATCGTATTAGTATAATGACAGCTGGTGACTGTCTTCAGAGTGCTTTTAACGGTGGACTCTGCTACCATGTGCGCCTGCAGGACTTGGAGCTGTATGGAACATAGCAGACATCGAACCCGGATCAACAGTTGCTATCTTTGGCCTTGGCACTGTGGGTCTTGCAGTAAGTGATTTGGTTATCCATGCTATTTACACGATTGTTGGGCTGGCTATCTTTCTTCAGTTGGTTTCTTAAGTTTTTAACTGTGAACAGGTTGCAGAGGGTGCCAGGATAAGACAAGCATCCAGGATAATTGGCATTGACACAAATCCCAACAAGTTTCCTAAAGGTAGATGCTCTGTTTCTCAGACTGACTGGTAAAATTAACATAAAATTTAGTAGGCAGGTTCTTAGCCTCTTAATCTGGGTCGTTGTAACAGTTGCAGAGAATTGTTGAGTTTCTTATGTTTAACGCCAGCACCAGTTTGGTCCTGAAATATCTTACCATTGCAAAGGTAAGGTGCTGGTCCTGAAAGGTCTTACCTCTGCAAAGGTAAGGTGCTGGTCCTGTGCGAAAGGTTGTTCATAAAAGGCAGTAAAGTCCTAGTAGAAGCCAGAAGGGTTGGCCATGAAAGGCAGTAAAATCCTGATAAAAGAGTTGTCTTGATAGGTCATATATACTTGTTAGAATGGTTGGGCTTGACTGAGATCTCAACCCTGCTCAGTCAAGAAAATGTTTGAGGCAAGTTACCCATACATAAGTTTGATAGGTCATATATACTTGTTGGAATGGTTGGGCTTGACTGAGATCTCAACCCTGCTCAGTCAAGAAAATGTTTGAGGCAAGTTACCCATACCATCCTATTTGTCAATAGGATCTTCATCACATTCTACAATTTACTGAGCCTACCTCACAAGGATAGTTTGGTGGATAGAAATTTCTTTGAAATTAATTATTTAGGCACGGAATGCACTATCAGTTAGATGTACCAGAGTATATATTTTTCTCATCCATGAGATAAAATGTTATCAAGAGTTTCACCACTTGCACTACTTACATTGCAGCCAAAATCCTGGGAGTGACAGACTGCATCAACCCAAAAGACTACGAAAAGCCCATTCAGGAGGTAACCTGCTATTTCATATTATTCTTGTATGCAATGGCAATCTCTCCAATACCTCTTAGCTCCCAATCTCATGAGAAGAGAATCACTTTTGCAGGTGATAAGAGACATGTCAAATGGCGGTGTGGATTACGGCTTTGAATGCATTGGAAATACAGATATCTTATACCAGTGCTTTCTGGCCACCAATGATGTAAAGACACCTTCTGTTCCCCATTTTCTATTGATAACAGAAAATACTAGATATTTAAGAAGCTGTTAACAAAGATCCGAGATATCCCGGATCTGATAAAACTTACTCATTTAAGAAACCGATAACAAAGATCCTAGATATCCTGGATCAGCTGAAACCTACTAATTGATTAATGTCCAGTAAGGTCTGCTGGGGATAAGCATAAACAAAACTGTAAAGCTGCATTATGGTTCGTGTGTCCTCATTGTTAGTGTTTTGGTCAATTGGATGGGATTGCAGGTCTGGGGCTTGACAGTATTGTTGGGATATGATTCGAGACCAAGAAAGCTAAGCCTTCTTCCAAGAGAGTTGTTTATGGGTCGGAGGATTGTGGCATCCATTTTTGGTGGATTCAAGGGAAAATCCCAATTGCCTAATCTTATAGAAAAGTGTGCAAACAAGGTAATGAATCATCAGATGACATACAATGGTTTTAAGAAAATTGTATTTAAAACTAATGGTTCATGCTTTATTAGTTTTCTTACCATATGCATTTTGATTGCAGGAAGTCCAAGCAAAGGAATTCATTACCCATGAGCTGTCTATTGCAGATATTAACAAATCATTTGATTTGTTGTTAGAAGGCAAGAGTTTGAGATGTGTTCTCCATCTCTAGCTAAATATATTTTCCATTTTCTTCTACCCAACAACGATATATGCAGGAGATGGCCAATTTCGTTACTTCTAATATTGGCTTTCTCACCTCTGATAGTCAATTGTGTTCCTACTAATAAAGGTTTTGTCACCTCATCTCTTATGGAACTATATTATGTCCAGCCAGGGAAGGCTTATTTGTGTGGTTTTAGTCTCAAACCGAGTAAAATGGGCTAGCTAGGGAATTTGTGCCCCTTGAAAGTAGATTGCCATTAAATATTACATTGTAATATTAGATGTTTATGTTATACATGGTATTTCATGTGAAATTATGGAGCAAAGCTTTATCATATGTGAAGTGTTTAATTCAAGTTTTTTAAAGGTTTAATGTATCTAAATTCAGTGTTAAAAAAATGATGTATCTATATTTTTTATTAAAAGTTTGATTAGGTGTAGTTCTATTTTAGTTATAATTTTAGTTATAACATAGTTTATG
>APFE030356105.1:208440-219859 GCA_000404065.3 Pinus taeda
TTTTTTTTTTTTTTCTGGATAAAGACTAAATCTATTAATAAAGGAAAAAATATAGTACAATCAAGCCTGGAAACAGGCAGAGTCAAGAGAAACAAGAACATAGGCAGCCGGAAAGGATATGCAATCCACCTCGGCTCCTAGAAGCGAAGAAAAGAGAGAAGAACATAGCATGAAGTAACAAAAGAACCAGAGAACAAAACCAAGCATATGATACTACCCGACATGGGAGGGATCGACTATGCGGGATTTTTTCCCTTTCTTTTTACCAACTTTGACCCATTCAGGAGGGCACTCCTGAACTCGCGTGATTTGCAAACTGAGCTGGGCTGATTGAGAGATTTCCTTATCTGAATCTGAGGTGGAGGATTCATGATTTCTTTTCTGGGAGCTTGACTGGATAGAAAGATCCACAGGGTCAGCGGAGGGCGGTTCCTGCGCTGTCTTGGTCTCCATTTCTTCCTCATTCAGCTCCTCTTCATCCGAGCTGAAATCAAAATCGTCCATGGGGGGAGGGTCATGAGGCTTCCAGCTTTTGGATTTCTGCTTAGGATTGGCTTTCTTTTTTGGGTCAGGCTTCGAGGGACAGGAGCTATGAAGGTGCCCTTGGCAGTTGCGGCATCAGAAAGCTGTATTCTCGTAATCCAAGTGCTGAGTCCAATGAAAGTCACCAATTTTGAGATTGATCTTGTCCGGAAGACCTTTGCTGATATCTATTTCTGCACATATTCTGGCAAAGGTATATAGACCTTTTTCCCCTCTAGAAATGTCTGTGTCTAGGAAGCGGCCTAGAGAGTTGCCGATTCCTTGGAATACTGCAAAGTGCCAAAGATGAGCTGGGAGATTAGGAAGTCTGACCCAGATTGGGAGCTTGGTGATAATTGCCGAAGATGGATCGAAGTCCGGGAACCAAGGGGTGAGGAATAAACCTGCTGAGCCCCAAAACCAAGGCCCTGCTTTTAGAGCTTTTTGGTAGTCCTCCTCAAAAGCAAACACTATTATGAAAAAGCCCTTTGAGCATAATAAAACCTTGCAATTGTTGGTCCAGTTAGAATGGATCCACTGGTAGAGATCTGCTGTCCGTGGCCATAACCCATTGAACCTGCAAATAATGCCAAGCTCTGCAAACTGTTGGGCTTGCTCATCCAGTGATGGATGCACTATTTCAATGGAGGGAGTCTCCTCAAGTTTGTCCACCAGAAAAGGTTTGGGAGCCTGAACTGGTGGGACTGTCTTTTCCTGCTGCGGTGTATGGACAACATCCTTATAAGAGAATGCCTTGGCTGAGGAAGACTGTCCTGCCGCTCCCCCTCTCAATCGAAGGGAAAGGGTAATAGAGGCATTTCTTTTAATGCTGTAAAAAGAAAGGGGGTAGAGATCCTCTAGTTGTTTACCTTCGTGGAGAAGTCTTTGGGCTGCCGATGGAATTCCCAGCTTGAGTTCCAGCGCTTGCGTGAGGTCCTTCACGAGATCCTGAGAGCCTACCCAATGCAGCAAAGTTTTGCCTGAGAGGAGCTTGATCTGGATCTGAAACGAGGCATTCCAGGACGTTTCATCTCTCTTAGGCATTTCGTCAAACAGTTCAGGCGCAAAGTCTAGGCTGTCCAATCCACTACTCCCAATCTTCATCCTGTCTTTGCTCATGGCGGCCTTGGAATCCTCTGCGCTCTCAAACTCAACCAAGGCATCCCCTGTTGCCTTCCCATTAGAGCGATACACAATATGAACACTCTCCTCAGAAACATTATAATCGCCGAAGAAATCAACAATGTCTTTCTTTGAGGCAGAGAATGGCAGGCCCCTCAGCTTCAATACACCTGTGTGCTCAACATCATCTTTATCATTATTCAGATCCTCCTGGTGCTGAGAGTTGTCATTATTATTACCCTTAAGCGAAGCACCGGTGCTCTGTTCTCGACGATGGTTGCCGTGGTCCTCAGAACTGACTTCTTCAGCAACAGCCCTGTAGTAGTCCAATTTCTGGGCACGGAATACCTCAACGTAGCGGTGCCCTATGTTCTGCCGGTCTTTCCATAGCGCGAGGTCGGCCTGTAAGGGTAGGCCGAAGACCACGAAGGCGTCGCCCGAGAAGCGGCCCTGTTTCTTCACAAACAGAATATCCATGATGTCAAGACCGACGAAGAAGTCGCTTATGTCGATTTCTGCGCAGTTAAACGGCAGCCCGCGGAGGCGCACCACCGGGAACGGGCCGCCCGGTCCGCGCCCGGAGCTCCCATAGCGTTGCCCCTGCAAGTAACCGCCGTAAGGAGAATGCAGTGGGTATTCCGAATGTGCTCGCTGCCTCTTATACGATCCCTCATTGAATCCATCTGAGTAGCCATCGGCTCCTCTTCTGGGAAACATTTTCCTTTACCGAGATTCGAACCTGCGCTCCTCTGCAAACCCTTCCCCAACCTTATAGTTACCCTAATGTTAACAACCCTCTAATAATCGAAAAGCTCGCTAAAGCCGTTTTATATATAATATTAGGTATACTCATATAATTTATTTTTCAAAATTTAGTATTTAAATTTAATGTTTATATTAAATATGTTGTTAAAAATTATTTTATAAATAATAATCAATATAGATACATCTTAATTTTGAATTTACTAAATATTTTAGAAGGATTAAATCTTTCAAGATGGTAAATTTCATTTTGAATGCAAAACTTGAGAAAATTTTTCATTCCTCTAGAGATTTTAATAGATCAAATTATGGTGTTTCTTTTTTATATTATTTTATTTATATAAAATTCATATTCTATGTATAGAAAATATTTTTATTTTAATTTTATTAAATTCCTGATAATTATATGATAATTTTATTAAATTCCTGATAATACATATAATTAGATTTTTTATATTTTTTCAAATTTATTTTTTTAAACATGATATGTATAACATTGATTATATAAATAGATAGATAAATATATAAGTTATTAAAAATTTATTGTAAATAGTGAATTTTTATATGCTTATTAATTAAATTTAAATTTGAAATTATAAATATAATAGTTATAAATATGATTTATTATTTTAATTATTTGTTCAAATGGATCCTAATTTATAACACAAATCTATCTCATTTCTATGTTTAGAAATATTTTTGTTTTCTAATTATATGTTTATTAATTCAATTTATTATGTTTTTATATGTTTGAAAATAAGAATTATTATGAATTTATTGTTTTACTATTTATTACTTTTTTAATTGAGTCCATATCGTGCTTTATTATTATTATTATTATCATTATTTGGTTTAATGCTTCATTTTACTGACATGGCAACATCTTTTCCATATTAAGATGACATTTAAATTTGACACTCATTTACAATCACTACAACATCTCCCCCATATTGAGCTAATATTTAAATATCTACACTCATTTAGAGACACTATCAAGATTTAGTCAAAGAATAAAAGACTAAAGAGAGGGAGGGAGGACTAGAAGTGGGAGACCAAATATGGAAGTGTTGAGTGGTCAAGGTTATGAATAAGGGGTTTCCATGACTCTCTACTTTACAATGTTCACAATTAAATTTATCCTAGTTCTTTTGAATTTCAAGTGCTTATCGAATGATATGAGAAGTATAATGGGGAGTTGAGGCTACGATTTGAGTTTTGTCGAATCAAATCAAATGTTTTGATTTAAAAGAATGTTCTGATGCGGGAGAAACTAGCAACAAAGCAAGCAAACGTGGACCAGAGGATCGGAATAGAGGAAAGCCTGTTTTAAAGCAGAAAAATAGATTTAAAAAGGATAAAGAAGATTTAAAGAGTGCATGCATGAAGCTTTTGTGGAGAAAATAAGGAGATGATAGGATTGATCCTTCCTAAAATTCTTATATAATTGTAAGACCATAGGGGTGTAGGAATATCTGTTCTATGAGAAATTTTGTGAGGGTAAAGATGTAGCCGAGCATGAGCTCGTTTTAAGGATGAAATGCCTTAGTATGTAACTGTTCTATATAATACATATAATCATGTTCTAGTGTATGTTGTGTATGCTTATGTGCGTTTTATAGATGCTGTGTGTGCGCTATCTTTATAGCAATTGTATTGTATGCCTCTGGATTTTTATAACTACTGTGCGTTCTGATTTCCAATTGAAAAACTGGTAGAACTGTGTGGTTTTGATGGACAGCTCAGATATAAAATTTGTTTTGGTATTGAAAACGATAGGACTGTAGGAGTATGCGGTCTCGTATGGATAACAGAACCGTTGCTGTGGAAGTTTATTGACAACACCGTGGCCTTTTTGAACTTTATTTGGTTAAATCGCTACTCGGATTAGTTTTATAATCCAGATGCCCCAGAATTTGATAAGTTGAGCGGCTAAGTTAAAGGTTGTGAAATTCGGTTGAGCAGGGGAGAAAAAGGAATCTAAAATCTGAACAGTCAAATGCGGATAAGCTTAAAGTCAGCTCTTGATACAAGTTACACAATGGCACCGGGGAAGAAAATTCCGAAGCTGGAATTCAAGTCTGCAGATGGTGCATGGTACGCTGTGGCAATTGAGCTCATAGGTCCGCATCTCAAGGTTCATTATGAAGAGTTCGATGAAGACGACGATGAGAATCTGCACAGGGAAAAAGAGTTCAAAACTGTTGATGACCTGAGGTCGCGGTTGTGATTCTCATCGAATCAACTTCAAGATCAACATTGTGAAATACTGAAAGAGGGGTTGAAAGGGCTGGTTCGATAGAAGATCTCTGTTTTAAAGTTTTAAGAATGCTTCTGTCGATGCTTCGTGGGCCCATAAACCATAGGTCCAGGATCAAGAGTTTCAAAGGAATTGGGATTTTGGGCAAACCCCAAATTCTCAGTTTCATCAGGTGGTATCAGAGCAGTAAGATTATGCGGAAGGAGGTAGCAACAAAGGAAGGTGAGAAGATTGCAATAGCCTGGAGTGGTTACGAAAAGACCAAGTCCAGAGGAGAGCTTGGTGAGGTAAGAGGCAACAAGGAGGACTTGCTGTTGCAGAGGTTGATTGCAGCTCACAAGTTGAAGATATTACGAAGACCAAAAGCATATGACTAGGAGGTCATAAAATTTTGTGCCTCGGGAGTCTGATGCGGGAGCAACTAGCAACAAATCAAGCAAACGTGGACCAGAGGATCGGAATAGAGGAAAGCCTGTTTTAAAGCAGAAAAATAGATTTAAAAAGGATAAAGCAGATTTAAAGAGTGCATGCATGAAGCTTTTGTGGAGAAAATAAGGAGAGGATAGGATTGATCCTTCCTAAAATTCTTATATAATTGTAAGACCATAGGGGTGTAGGAATATCTGTTCTGTGAGAAATTTTGTGAGGGTCAAGATGTAGCCGAACATGAGCTCGTTTTAAGGCTGAAATGCCTTAGTATGTAACTGTTCTATATAATACATATAATCATGTTCTAGTGTATGTTGTGTATGCTTATGTGCGTTTTATAGATGCTTTGTGTGTGTTATCTTTATAGCAATTGTATTGTATGCCTGTGGATTTTTATAACTACTGTGCATTCTGAATTCCAATTGAAAAACTGGTAGAACTGTGTGGATTTGATGGACAGCTCAGATATAAAATTTGTTTTGTTATTGAAAACGACAGGACTGTAGGAGTATGCGGTCTCGTATGGATAACAAAACCGTTGCTGTGGAAGTGTATTGACAACACCGTGGCCTTTTTGAACTTTATTTGGTTAAATCGCTACTCGGATTAGTTTTATAATTGAGATGCCCCAGAATTTGATAAGTTGAGCGGCTAAGTTAAAGGTTGCAAAATTCGGTTGAGTAGGGGAGAGAAGCGAATCTAAAATCTGAACAGTCAAACGTGGATAAGCTTAAAGTCAACTCTTGATACAAGTTGCACAATGGCACCAGGGAAGAAAATTCCGAAGCTGGAATTCAAGTCTGCAGATAGTGCATGGTATGCTGTGGCCATTGAGCTCATAGGTTCGCATCTCAAGGTTCATTACGAAGAGTTCGATGAAGACGATGATGAGAATCTGTGCTCGAAAAAAGAGTTCAAAAGTGTTGATGACCTGAGGTCGCGGTTGCGATTCTCATCGAATCAACTTCAAGATCAACATTGTGAAATACTGAAAGAGGGGTTGAAAGGGCTGGTTCGATAGAAGATCTCTGTTTTAGAGTTTTAAGAATGCTTCCGTCGAGGCTTCGTGGGCCCATAAACCACAGGTCCAGGATCAAGAGTTTCAAAGGAATTGGGATTTTGGGCAAACCCCAAATTCTCAGTTTCATCAGGTTCTCCAATAACAGATTTGGAAATACAATTGTGTGTGGTATTAGCAATAAATTTTTTGAGGCAAAGATGTAAATGAATGATCAATTGGGAAATGTATGATTTACCACTAGAGAAAGGAATTTTTTATACCCCTAGTCACAATATACGATCTTATTTATCCTTGGGTGAACAAAATAATTGTTCAAGCATTTTATAGTTCTAAAGAGGGTTTTAATATTCTTTTTAGCCATAAATTTGGAGATAAGATTAGTGGTGCATTGGATATAAGGGAAAGGAGAGCTCGAGGTGGAAAGGAGGGGAATCTTGGTTCTTAGATTCTAGGCCTCACAAAAATCTTTGTTGATTTGGGAGGAAGAGTAACCATTAACCCTCAAGGATTTAATCAAACAATCTTTTTCTTTCTCCAAGAATTGAGGAGAAAAAATTCAAATGGCATGAGTCATAAGAGTCTTTAAAATAACAATTTTTTCATCAAGGTGATGATGAGAATGTACATGGAGGCATTAGTAGTGTGAGTCCTTCTCTTATAGACTTGGAGGCTGAACGATCCATAAAGAAGATGGGAGATGAGAACATCTAGGAATTGCATGGGTTTATCGTTTTCCACCCCATGGAAAATTGGATATTGGGGGAAATGTTGTTTTGATGGTTAATAAATGTCAAGAGGGTTCATTGACCATGAGACCAAATGATCAAGATATCATAAAAAAATGGTATTGAAATTTTGGTTTCAAATGCCGAGTGGTTGAAGCCAAAGCTTTGAAATCTTCCAAAAAATTATTAGCTACCACAGGGGATAAGGACAACCCCGTGGCTCTACCTTTCGTCTAGTTAGAGTAACTCCATTCAAAGTAAAATAAAGTGGAAGAGAGACATATTTGTATGAGATTTAGGGTTTCAAGATCATCCAACTTAGGGATTAAATCAAGAACTTTGGGAAATAGGATTTGTGTGAACATAGATACAACATCAAAACTAACCATAACATCTTGTTCATCTAGGTGAAGGTTCCTAGATTTTTGGACGATTTCAATGGAATTGTCAAAGAGGGAGTATTTCTGATGAAGAATTGAATTTCTCCTGTACAAAAGTGACCAAGGGTATGCATAGGTGTTCCTACAAAACTAACGATAGATATGATGGGAATTTTAGTTTTATGAATCTTTGATTGCCTATATATTCTTGAAGATTGTAGGCTATGAGGAATGAAATATTTTTGAACATTTGGGTCAAGGGATGAATGTTTGGGGCTACACTACTATTATAGGAACCTAATACACCTCTCTCCTTCACAAAAGTGTTTTCCTCAATGTTTGAGTAGTTCTGGATGCTTTTGTATGAAATACTCATCCTCCCATATGGAATATTTCACTGGTAAGTTCTTCCACCTAATGAGATACTATGAAATTGATCGATTTCTTAGCTTACATATTCTTATTCTTATAATTTCTTGAAGCTCCAATATGATTTTTTCCTTCCTCTTGAAGTTCTAGAAATATAGTTTGAACTCAGAACTCATCACCTATAACTTTCTTTAAGCACGCAACATGGAAAACTGGGTGTACTTGCAAATATGCATGTAGCTCCAATTTGTATGCCATAGTAACAATCCTTTGCAACACCTTATAAGGGCCATAATATTTGGGCGATAAATTATTAATCTTCTTATCTTATGTGAGGGACACTTGTTTGTATTGTTGTAACCATAAAAATACCCAATCGCTCACATCAAAACTTCTTTCACTTCGATGTTGATTTCCTTGTTGTTTCAATTGATTATGTACTAGAGTAGAGTTCTCCTTTAGGAGTTGGAGAATGCGTTGTTGATGATTGAAGTGATCTTCCATTGCTTGATCCATAGAATTTTCTCTGTGAGACGATATGATGGATGGTGGATGATATCAGTAAAGTGCCATAAATGAGGTCATTTTTGTTGGAGTATCGAAAGGAGTGTTATACCACCATTTTGCTAGAGGTAACCACTTGACCCATTTTGTTTTCTTATCAAAGAAAAAGAAACGAATATATCCTTCCAAACATTTGTTCACTATCTCAATTTTCCCCTTAGGTTGAGGATGATACGATGATCTATGAGCTAATTGAGTACCAATACAAGAAAATAATTTTGTCCAAAAACTTCAAGTGAAAATGGGATCTCCATCACTTACAATAATCTTTGGGTTTCCATTTAGCTTTCGAATTGTTTCCATGTAAGTTTTAAATTGTTTAAAAAGATTAATAATCACATATTTTAATATTTCATATCAACATTAAATATAAGTGTTTAATATTGGAGATTTAGAATGATGACAAAATTTAATTTAGGAAAACTATAATGTAGAAATTAATCATTCTCATCTTGAATGTTGAATATAAATAAAGAACACAATGCATGCGCGCACACACACATATTCCAAAATAAAAAGTTTATATTTATATGAATATGGATAATATACATATTACTATCAAAAGGAATCATCAAAATTCAACATATAAAGAGCCACTTCTCTAAAAGTCCAAATAACCACTATAACTATCAAATTATGTTCACCATTTTTATTGACAAAACAAAAACATTTCCATAATGATAACAAAAGTTTATGCTTAACAACTTGTTTGAAGAAACTTCTTAGAAAAATTTGCAAGTAAAAGAAATACTAAAAATTATAATTAGAAATGTAACTCCTAGCTATCCCAATACTCATAGAAACCAAAAAGGATAGGCTATAATTCAAAATCTTCCTCTAATAAATAATCCACCTTTTGATTCAACCTTTGTAGTTATGCTTGAAAAAGTATTATTTAAAATAATAGAAGAATATTTTGGATATCCTAAAGAAGGGGGGAGAGGCATACATTATCCAACACAAAATTTTTACATGTCCATTCAATCACCAATTTAGAGTCATCCATGACCTCTAATTTGGATACTCCCCAGTTGCTTTCAAAATGAAGAAATGTCCATAAAGCTAAGAACTCAACCTTTGTGTTTGAGCCTTTGCATGAAATACATTGAATGTGATCTATAAATTACCATAGATATTCCATTGGGATAGTTTTTGACAAAAATATGAAAAAAAATTGAAATATTTACAGTTAATTTTCCTTAGATTCCAAATTGTTTAGATATTTGATTTTCTACTTGATTAATTTAGTAAAATAGAAAAAGAATTACACACATCATCACAATAGACACAAAGAATTTTCTTAAGAAAAGCTTACGAGGGAATATCTAGCTACAAGGTATTTACTGAAATATTTTTTAAATTTAATTTGCTAACATGATATGCATAACATTGATGATATAGATAAATATATAGATAGATATATAACTTCTCAAAAAAATATTGTAAATAGTGATTTTTATATGCTTATTAATTAAACTTAAAATATGAAATTCTAAAATATAATGATTATAAATATAAATTATTATTTTAATGTATTTATCAAATGGATCCTAATTTTATAGTACAAATAAACTATTATTTCTATATTTATAAACATTTTTATTTTTTAATTATATGTTTTGGAAAATAAGAATTATTATGAATTTATTTTTTTATTTTTTATTACCTTTTGAATTGAGTTGATATTGTGCATTATTATTATTATTGTTGTTTTTTAGCTAATGCTTCATTTTACTTACACTGCAACATCTTTTCATATTAAACATACATTTAAATTTGGCACTTCTTTACAACCACTAGAACATCTCCCCCATATTTAGCCAAAATTAAAATATATACACTCATTTAGAGATACTATAACATCTCCCATACTAACATGTAGAGTGTTTATCGAGGTGATAATTATGTTGTTGCCAATGCCTTTTGGAGTAAATCATCCATGGAGTTTTGAAGTATACCCACATTAACAAGGACAAGAAAAACTATAACATCCAGAGGGAAAGAATAAAGAAGAATGTAAAGGTGAGACAAAGAAGATGGTCGTTAAAGATAATAAACACAAGTCCATGGATTTGGAGAATAATTAAAGAAAAAGTGTACAAAGAAGAAGAGATGGATGTTGAGGGAAAATTGGTGGTGTGGATTACAACTTTGCATGTATTGGAAATACATTTATCTTATACTAGGGATTTCTGGCCACCAATAATTTAAAGACACCCTTGTTCCCCATTTTCAACTTCAATATCATTGATAACAAAAATACTATCTATTTAAGAAACTAATACGAGAAACTGCTAAAGCTTACCCATTTAAGAAAAGGATAACAAAGATCCTAGATATCCTAGATCTGCTAAAACTAACTAGTCCATTCATTTCCAATAAGGTCCCTTGGGGATATGCATACACAAAACTGTAAAGCTGCATTATGGTTCTTGTGTCCTCATGCTTAATGTTTTTGTCAGTTGGATGGGATTGCAGGTCCAGGGTTTGACAATGTTGTTGGGATTTGATTCAAGTCCAAGAAAGCCAAGCATTCTTCTTGCAGAGTTGTTTATGGGTTGGAGGATTGTGACATCCATATTTGATCGATTGAAGGGAAAATCTCAATTCCCTAATCTTATAGCGAAATGTGTAAACAAAGTAATGAACCACCAAATGAAAATTGTATTTAAAACTAATGGTTCATACTTTATTAGTTTAATTTTCTTACAATATTTAGTTTGATTGCATGAAGTCCATATAAAGGAATTCATTACCCATGAGCTGCCCTTTGAAGATATTATATTTGAATTATTGTTAGAATGCAAGAGTTTGAGATGTGTTCTCCATCTCTAAACAAACATATTTCCATTTTATCTTAGCAAACAACGATATATGTAGGAGATAGTGAATTTCATTACTTCTAATAAATACTTGTATACCTCTAATAGTGAATTATGTTCCTCCTCATAAAGGATTTGTGAGCTCATCTCTTAGAGTACTATATTAACACAACCATGTTTACCAATATGGTTGATATAAGCCCATAGGCATATATCAAGCATATATACAACCACATTTTCCAATGTGGTTGATATACGCCCATAGGCTTATATCAACCACATTAATAATTATTATGGGTATTTAGGATTATTAATAACTATATAAATAATTATATAGAATTATTAATAACTATATAAATATTAACAACGAGATTATTTATATATATTACTCTACAAATATTATATTAATATTATAAAATTATATAAACTCCTAATATATATTAATT
>APFE030356145.1:0-15610 GCA_000404065.3 Pinus taeda
TACTAAGCAAGCGACATCTATAAATGGAAAGCTTTGAGAGCATCCAAGAAGTTCTTTCTTGTAGAAAACACAAAATAAGGCGAGCTAGCCTAGGAAGTTGACAACAAAAATGGCGAGCTTGCCTAGCAAGATGACAATGACCTTTGCTGCAAAGTATTCATCATCCTTAGCAATAATATTAGTTTCCTTGCAAATTTGAGCATCGACATCAATCATGGGATGTAAATCATATCATTGCAAATCAGATCATTTGCAGCGACTTAAGGTAATCCTCTTCCTTCATTCTTGATAAAGGTGCCTAGTCTCTCCCTGGCCTTCAATTGGGTGGAGTTTATTAGTGGCTCTATATTCATTGCAATCTCAGTATATTTTAAAGATTTTGAAATATTTTGAAATTTTGATAAATATGAATAAAGCTAAACCTAAGTTACTAGATCTTCGATTGCTCTATATTCATTTCAATCTCAATATATTTTAAAGATTTTGAAATATTTTGAAATTTTGATAAATACGAATAAAACTAAACTAAATAATATATTAGATTTTCAAAATATTCCAAAATCTACCTTTAAAATACTTAAACACTACATATATGTTTACTAAATGATAATTGATATATATTTACAAATGGAGGGGAACCCTAAGATGTCATTCCAATTCCCTCTCCATCCATCAATCATTATAACAATAACAATGATGATGAACATGTTGTTTTGCCCTAGTTTTAATGATCCGAGTGCTCAAAGCCATATGTCTATCATTATAACAATAACAATGATGATGAAAGTGTTATTTTCACCGACTTTCAATGATCCCAGTGCTCAAAGCCATCTGTAGATCATTATAATGATAACAATGATAATGAACATCTTGTTTTCACCGACTTTCAATTATCCCAGTGCTCATGCTTTGACTGGTTAACTTGCTAATGAATACCCTAAGTGTGTGCTCCTATGAAGTCTCCATTGCCACTAGTCACTCATGATTCTTATTTGTTGTAATGTCGTTCAACAGATGCAAAAGGAAGCCATCACCGCCAGTGAATCTGTGACCCTGCAGCCAATAGGCAATATGTCTGAACCCCCTACCTTTAAACTTGAAATTCATGGTCAACCTCCTAAACATTACTTTATCTCGGAAAAGTTTAGTGCAAGCCTCCCTTACCAATAAGCCTTGTCTAATACACCCCTACCTCTGTGCACTTAGCTGTTGCAATCTATGCTCTCTATACTTTTATTGCATGTATTGCCTTTAATATAACATGCTGTAATTGTCAATTTGTGTAGTCTAAGTGGCAAGTGAAAGTTGTATCCTCTTACTTATAGTCAAATCATAATTTATAATATATTTATTTAAACACTAAACCAATTGTTGTATGTTCATAAATTGAGCTAGAGTTAACCCAATCTGAATGTTGCACTACTTATGGATGAACTCTTCATACTAAAGCTATTTAGCAGCCCATGTGCTTGAAAGCACCCAACAGCCCTTGCCCTCCATATGACAAAGACCATTGTAATAATAATCTTTCAATATTCCTAGTACAAGGTGATTGAAGGCATGAGAGGATGTACAACACACATATATCCAAATGATAGACAATTTCTCACATCTAGAGTGTTAACATTTGAACTATTTTTTAGGTAGGGATAATGGAACATAGTATTTGTCATGGAGTCTTGTTTTTTTATGACACAATGATTATCATAAAGGCAATAGATGATTTAATGCAGAAGGGTGTTAAACTTATCCTTGGTATTTAGTTCCAACGCTTTAAGATGGATCTTAGGACCCTTTTTCCTTGGTGTACATGTAAGTTGTAGTTATTATAAAGTATAGTTAGTTCAATTAGGTTTGCTTTTGTCTTTCTATTGCTAATTATGTGTACTATGTTGCTTCATTCCAATTCTCTTTGCAAGGCTTCTTTAAGGTGTATGAGAACCAAAAATGATGATGCTCCTACAAGATGATTTTCATTGCTCTATCTTGATTGATAGTCAACAAAGGTTGTATTTGATTGAGAACTCGATTAAACAAGAACAAGTCCCCTAGAACAATGAGGTGGTGAATTCATTTATTCGTGGCTTTTTGTCATGCCTTAGCTTTAGTTGTACCACAACTACTAAGTTTTACACACTATGGCATGTCAAATATTTTGTGGCCAATGCTATTCTAAATCAAGAGTAGGACGACAGTAAGCTTTGGTAGCACTTGACAATTTAGAAAAGTAGAGCCCCCTCCAAGTTATTCTCAGCTCTTGCATGGGGGCATTATCCTTTCAAATGCTCTCGACGAATCTCCTGACAACCTCAGTGATATTTCAAATGTCATTGTTGAATTTGGATCTTGTTCCACTCTAGTTATAGGTTTTAGTCATGAATTCAACTTCTACTCTTAATCAATTGTGGTTTTTTCAAATTTTGCATAAACCATGATTCTCCACTCCAAAAAGGGTTTGGTTTTCTTCATAGAAACCTCAATATTATTTATATAGCCTTAAAGCTATGACTTCAAATGCAAGTCTAATGTTTCCTCTTCATAATCTCTATATAAACTTACAACTAACTATAATTAACTCATAAAAAAAATAAATAGAGTTGTAAAAACCAACTCTAACACAAATAACTTATATATGAAATCTCTCATATACTTTGATAAGAGCATTTCAATAATATTAATGCAAACTCACCTCACCCATTACTTTTCATAATTTTAAATAAAACCTTCAATATATGACCATTCTCTCGTATTCAATTATCTTAAAAAAAAAAATGTAATTCATTTATCTGTTTATATATAAAATCTTCACTTTATACCCCCTTTAATATTGTCAAAAACATGGTGAACATATTTAAGGGCCTCTACCAACTTTGAATTTAGCCTTGAATGTCTAAGTTTACTAAGCTTCATCTTATTCATAGATAACAAATTCAAGACGTTGAATATCTTTAACGACCCTCCAATAACTTTGAGCTTATCTTTAAATTTCTAGATAAGTTGACTAAGCGAAATATTATTGTAGTTTAACTAGCCTAAGAATAATTATGGAAACTCTGGTTATATTTAGAGAAAATTTAGCAAAGATTTCTGCAAATTTAAGTTATAGTTGTTAAACTTCAAAATTTTAGGTATTTTAAATGTTTTTGATGGTGTTGAATCCATTTCCATCAGCAAAAACAAGATTCAAATACTCCCTCTACAAAAAATTTTAAGAAAATTTTACCCTGAAAACCACTTTTAACAACCACTTTAACAACCAAAAAAATTCCTCCACCTAAATAAAAGACTCCAATATTATCTTAAATGTGTAGATAAGTTCACTAAATGTCATCTTATCCACATATAACAAATTCGATTCGTTGGCCATTAATAGTCGGTACCATAATGTGAATATATTTTTATTGCAATTGATAACGTTTTAGGTTTCTTTGTAATATAATATATAAATGAAATATAAAATTTGAAATTGAGTTTAATGTTTCCTTTCTTTTATTTTAATTGCGATATTTCTTTACATTTACGTTAATAAATTGAATAACATTAAAAAATATTTATATTGTTTCCCAATAACATAAATAAATGTATTATTTTATTATTATAAATATTTTAATTGTACTCTTAATTATATTATTATTTATAAAAAAAATTATATAATTAAAATAAAAATTGAAAAGTTTATTTTTTCTATTTTAGAGAGATGGGTTAATGGAAAAGGTAGATTTGTAAGATGGATAATAGAATAGTGCACTTTGTAAATTAGTTAATAGAAAAAATTTTGAGAAACCTTAACTCCTTCAATTTTTGGTTAAATTGAGCTCAACAAAAACCTAGCTAAGGGTTTTTTGACTTTTCTGAAGTCATTGGAGACATAATATTTACATTATGAGCACTATAAATCTGTGTAAACACAAATTTGAGCACTTAATGAAGGAGGCCCAACATTGTAAGTTAGACCAAGAGATGTAGCCCAAGAGAGGGGTGAACTCCTTTATCATTTTCATTTTTATGTGTTTATGATATGGTATATTGTCTCTGTTATTGTTGTTAACTAAGTTTAAAAATCATTATTTTATGTGTTTTTTAAAGTGATCCATTACCCAAAATACATAAAATTTTACTTGCAATTTTTCCATCACCTTCAAGTTTTCATAACATATCAGTTTGGTATCAAAACTCAAGGTTATTTTGAACGTTTGATTTTGTTTGCAAGTGTTTTATGATGCTTACAAGGTTGAAGCTTAAAAGAGAAGAGGGAGAGATTATCAGCTAAGATCTCAAATTGTTTCAAGGAAAACACTCATAGCTCAAGCTTCACTAGTCATGGCACATGAAGAAGGTCCTAAAGAGATGTTTGAAGATGAAGGAAATTTTAGAAAAGATTTCTTTGAAATGTCTGAAATGGTAAAAGTTATTTATGAAGAGAGGAACTCAAAGTTACAAGGGGAGAGCTCAAATTATCCAAAATGAGATGGAGGAAAAGGCGACAAACCTCCGAAACGAAATGGAGGAAATGGTGACAAGCCACCACCTTCACCTCCATCCTCATCCTCGTCTTCATCCTCATCATATTCGACATCTTTTACCCTTTCAAAAAAACCTCCAAATTCTCCAAAAGGACATGGTAAAAGTCCTTTGTTAAAGCTTGACATAAAGTTTGAATTACCTATGTATGATGGAGAGGTAAGTGTTGAGAAATTAGATAATTGGATTTGTCAGATTGAAGTGTATTGTTGGATACAAAGAATCAAGGATGATGAGACCAAAATTCAGCTTGCTTCTCTTAGGTTGGAAAGTGCAACACTTATTTGGTGGGAGGCCAAAACTCAAGAGGACACGAAGAAACATGGTAAGGTTTTATCCTCATGGAATGATTTTGTTGTTGCAATAAGAAGGAAACTTTATCCATTAGCATACATGCAAAAATATATAATGGATTGGAAAAACTTTAGGCAAGCTAAGGGTCAAAATGTGCAAAGCTATACTCAAGAATTTAGAAAAAGAGCTTTGATTTTGGGTATAGATTTTTCCTCCCAAGATACTCTATTGAAATACATTGGAGGATTACATAGTTATTTGAGATACATTATTCTCATATTTAACACTACAAAACTAGATGAAATTTGTGTACAAGCAACTTATTTAGAAGAAAGAGGGAAGAATGTTTCTGAAGAAACTAGCAAGAAGTCATTTAAGTATGGAGAAAAGCAAAAGGTAAATTCAAAAGAAAGAATAAAAGGAATGCTTTAGTCAATAAGGAGGGAGAAAAACTCACATGTACGCACTATTCAAAACAAAGCCATGATGAAGACCACTGTTGGAAACTTCATCCTAAGATGAGATGCAAAAATTTAATAACAATGAGAAAGGAAATATTGTTGCAACTGCACATCAAGATCTAGGATCTAATTCTGGAGATGACACAAAAATCATAGCCATGGGATTGAAAGATGAGGATTCAATTGCAAGTACTAGTTCTTCTAGAAAACCCATTGAAACTCAAAGTGAAGGAGAAATAATAGAGCTTTTCTATATTAGATTCATCACAAAACATAACAAAGTAGATACTTTGTTTGATAGTGGATCACAAGCAAACCTCATTTCACAAGACATTGTTAAGAAACTAAATTTGGAAACCATTTCTCACCCTAAACCTTATCCTTTGGGTTTGGTATGTGACAATGCCAAATTGAAAGTGACAAGAAAATGCATACTTAGATTTGTCATCACCGCAAATTTTATCGATGAGCTAGAACTTGATGTGGTACCACTTGAAATTTGTGGGATTGTTTTGGGAAGCCCATACTTATATGACAGTAAATCCATCTTTCATAGCCATGAGAAAAAGTATCATCTATTTAAAAATGGGATTTAATATAGTGTTAGTGCACAAAGCAAGAAGTTGAATTTATCACTTGTGAATGCTGGACAAATGAAGAGGTTCATAAATGCTACTTAGAATTTTGCATTGTTGATGATTAAACATAAAGATGTTGATGAATCTGAAGCCTTCTAAGAATGTGATGCAACATTAAAATATGATTTAGTTGAAGTGGTCAACACCTGTGATAAGATGTTTCAAGAATCTAATGGGTTGCCTCCCAAAACAGGAAAACAACATGAAGTTCATTTGTAGCAGGATGCATCACTTTTGGACATTGGTTTGAACAAGATGTCAGTGTTAGAGAATGCAGGAATAAGGAAGTGGATGCAAGAGCTACTTGACAAAGGGAACATTAGTTCTAATACATCTTTTTTCTGGTTGTCCTAGTGTTTTGGCTTTGAGGAAGAATGGTGCATGGCAATGGCGATCACATTTGGTGAAGAGTCAAGACAAGTATGAGCCTAAACATGATAAGCATCGTGTTGACCACAATTTTCAAGTTGGAGATAAAGTAAGGCTTTGCATCAGCAAAGAAAAGCTTTAAGGTAAAAAGAAACTGAAATAAGGTAAGCCTCCTTTGATTGAAGACACAAGAGAGAATGTTCAGATTCTTTCAAGAGACGTTTTCTCTCCTGAAAATCTTGAATAATTGCAGCAAGATCTTATCCTTGTCAAAGAAACAACAAATTCAAGAAGAAGGAATGTGAGGCACCTTCACAAGGGGCTCAAAGGTACAAAATCAGGCAAAGCCAAATGTATTGAAAAGGGAACGGTGAGGGAATTGTACCCTCATCTGTTTTTTGACTGGAAATAGTCTTTTGTAGGTCCAAAAGCTTCTAGTTGGGAAAGTGAGCCACGGGATTAGTAAAGTGTTCAAAAGTGCTCGAAACTTGTACCAGAGTGTAGATATCGATGACCTGAATGCAATGCAGCTTAAATCGTTAAAAATCGATATCGTATGCTACCGATATCGCATTCTGATAGATTTCATAAACAGGTAAAAAAATTGCAGGTTGGATGCAGGACTATTGACTAGGTAGTCTGTATGCTAACTGGGCAGGTTGACTGTATTATTTGGTCCAATGAAAGGCTGCCACTTGGCCTCTCCGTATTGGGTCGAATTTACTATGCATTTCATTGGTTAAATGAGATTATGATTTGGACCAATGGTGGGATGTTGCATGGCCAAGTAATGGGCTTTCACGTGCACTCCAAGGCACATGGTCGTTCTTAAGTACCATAGTTCCAAATTAGTATTAAAATTTTATGTCATTTGAAGTTGAGGGATGGAGCCGGGGCTAAGCCCTGGCCCTCGGTCACCCCACACCCATGATACTACATGAAGGGAAGTCGAGGGCTCTAGGTTAGCCCCGGCCCAAGGTTCTGGCACCTGCGATAATAAACCATTAGACCAGCACTAATAGACGAAAGCACCAACAATCGTGAGGGGGTGGAACTTTGGTGACTAGCCCCGGATCACATCAAGCGCTTGTAACCACAGTCCGGGATTTGGGATCTAACAGTCGGGGGGCTTGGGATAAGGCACCAGGTCAAGGTTCCACGACCTACCATATGCCCACACACCAAAGTTAAATGGAGAGGAATAGTTAGGGGCAGAGTTTTGGGACCAGCCCAAAGTCACCACGGAGCACGGAACCACAACAAATCACTACAGAGGGCTCAGATTTCAGGCACTAAAACTTATGGAAAGGCCCCGATTTCACGGTCTCCACGGAACCAAAATCCAAATATCTAGGGGGCTATGCTCATGGGCACGGGCTGTTAGCTCCTGCCCTTGGGCGCATGGCCCCATGTGGCCCTAGTTTTCTGCCTACAAGACTTACTAGGAAATTAATGTAGGCAACATCTTGCACCCAATCCGGCATGAATCTCGCCGACGCAGAGAGAAATTGTCACTCAATGAGCCCAATAAAGGTGTATTCGTAGGATAGATAATAGTGCAGTGCAGTTTGAAGATTAGTTAGTAGAGAAAACTTTGAGAGAGCATAACTTCTTCAATTTTTGGCCAAATTGAAACCAACAAAAGCCCAGCTAGGGTTTTTTATTGTTCTAAAGCCATTGGAAACATAATATTTACATTTTGAGCACTACAAATCTGTGTAAACACAATTTGAGCACTTAATGAAAGAGGCCTAACATTGGACATTGTCTAAGAGATGTAGCCCAGGAGAGGGGTGAACTCCTTTATCACTTTTATTGTTATGTGTTTCTAATATCGTATATTGTCTCTTTTATTGATGTTAACTAAGTTTAAAAATCATTATTTTATGTGTTTTGTAAAGTGATCTATTACCCAAAATACATAAAAATTTACTTGTAATTTTTCCATCACCTTCAAGTTTGCATAACAGATCAACTACTCCAAGAAGGTCGAGTTAGATGTCGAGATCAAAGTTGACAGAGAGAAGCCCAAATGGGATTTGCAGCAACGTTGGAGGTTGGAAGGGAATAATAAAACTAGAATCTTAGATAATGAAAGTAAAATAGATGGTGATATGTCTTTACATATTGAAATAAAAAACATGTGGGCATCGGTCAGACTCAATTTCTTCTGAGCTGGAAGTTGGAATAAGAGACTACTAACAGAAGTAAACTAATATGCCACTGAAGTTATGAAAAAGTCCTATGGTTTAAAGAAACAACAATAAATTCAAGTTAAAAAGAATCAAGAGAAATTACAACAAGAATTTTTGAAAAACGGATTGTGATAATTGGAGACACAACACAAATGCGGACATAAAGGGTGCTAAAGGCTTTGAAGAATGATCATAAATGCAATAGCATCCCCAATAAAAGAATTGGTGTAACACCCTCCTCCCACATTTACCCAAGCTAACCGGTCCACCAAGGTAAACATGTGATGAAGAGTTACTATGATATGATTCAACTCCATAAATGTAGTTAAGGAAGTGGAACTGATGAACCAACACCTTATAGACCTCCCTCAGGTGCTATAGGAACCCCAGGAGCTAATCTACCATTCTAGGTTCCAAACCCCTGAGTTAACCTAGCCCTTCAATGAATTAAACCCTAATTCTCTCCCATGACATGGGCATGCATGCAACTGGGACCCTCCAGTCACTCCCACAATGCCTGCAAGGGAGAGACTGCAGTCTTTTTCAGACAATTTCATGCCAGAAACTACGATATTTAAGCCACTTTTTCAGGGCTAGTCTCCAAACCACTTCCCGGAACTTGATGATACTTACCAAGACAATAAATGACACCAAGACAAACCCTCCAACACAAAACTTGATAAAGGACTTGACCTAACCAAGCCTAACTATGATAGACATTTCGTACAACACATTGTGCACATGTAATCTACAAGTCATAATAACATATCTGAGCATAGGGGCCTCATACTTAAATGAGATTCTTAAGGAAACATTGATGCATTATCACATTAGCTGCATTATCATCTATTAGGTCATATATTCATTGTTCATTCATTTAAAAATCAAAACATGATGAGAGGCATACATCATCATTGTCATAAAACATACTCATAAGCAGCATATAACCAACAAAAATAATAAGGATACAACAACCATAAATACCACATATGAACCAATACATTTACACATGAAATACCAAGGAGAACGAACTCTTACTAATGAATGCAAAGGCCAACCGAGTATGGGACTTCCGCGAACCACTCGACCATAGATTAGCTGAACCAATTTTTTCTTTCAGCCAATCACCCCCGTGCCATATTCCAAGCATGAATGTGGGACTCATAACCAAAACTCAATCAGGGCTTCCCGAGGCTACACCACCTCACCCTCATCAATAGATCCACAATATACCACAATCCTCACTAGATCACTAGGCCAAAACAATAAACATGCAATACCAAGATTTACTGCAATCCCCACCGAATCACTAGGCTCTAACACAAGCATGGATGCCACCAAATTTCTCCACCTACACCATGAGGAATTTACCTATGTACTAGTCTTTAGGCTTCACCGCAATTGATAGTATGATCCAAGGATCACTATGCCATATTCGAGACACCACCCTCCAGGATTTGCCATATATTTCGTCATTCACCGGCACAGATTCCTAGGCATGATCAAGGGTAAACAACTCTAAGCTTTACCGCATATCCCGCCATTCACTGGTTGAGGATTCCTAGGCACACAATACCTGGCTTTATCGCAACTCATAGTCTGGTTTAGGGGTCATTAGGCTAGTGGCTTTACCGCAATCCACAGTCTAGTTCTGGGATCACTAGGCCATGTATTCTTTCATTCAGAGATCTACCTCATTCAGCTTCGAATTCATCCGACAATCCAGCTCAACCAAAACATGAGAACCCCATCACACCATGGCTATCTGGAAATGGAAAGGCAAGGCTTAAGAACACTGTCACACTTTGAAAAACCCATGCTCATGACAACAAGAGAACCAAATACACACATGCATAACCATGCATGCCAACACTAGCAAGGAAACCATATATGAAACTCAATTCCTGTAAAGAATCTCATTGTAGCCGCTTGATCCTGCTCTTCCTTGCTTGATCGTTACTTCATTTTGCCTTCTTTGCTTTTCTTGATCCAATGTTGAAGTGTTCCAAGAAAACTCTAAGTGTCCAAGAGTGTGTAAGAGAGAGAATAGAGAAAGCGCTCCAAAACTAAACAAACAAAAGTATATGAATTGATCCTCAAAATCCTTTTTATCAATGAGGCCTCTATTTTCTTCATTTTCCATTATTTTCCTTAATTTTCCTCCTCAGATGCAACTTGTGACCTTTCACCTTCCTTTTCTCCTAATTTCCATTATTTTCATAAATAAAATGCCAATTAATGTCATTTTCCCTTTCCAAAGCCTTTGACATTTCCTTTTCCATTTTCCTTTAGCCAAAATAACCAAAATGAACACCCACTGGGATGTTTTCCCAACATTCAGCTTGGAATACGTGTCCCATAACCTTGGTCTTATATATTTTTTTACATGAATTTTTACCAGGGTTGTTACATTGGGTTTTTGGGATGGTAGACAAAGTCAGGGGATATTCCTAAGAAATAGAAGGCCATATAAGGGGTGAGTGTGTCTTTTTTGTTAGAATAGAGGGCTCAACCCTACAGAACCCAAGAGGAGGCCAAGTGGAACAAGGATGTTGCCCCTAAAATTGATTTGCATCATGCAAGGAAGAGGAACAATACCCTTCATAATATCTTCTTCAAAAAGAACTTTGGCATTGAATATCAATATCATAGGGATAAAATTCAACTAAAATTTGAAAATGATGGATTAGTTAGCTATGTAGCATTGAAGAAGAAAGTAGAACTTTATTAAAAACTTGTGTGTGGAGAGATCCCAATTGATGAAGAAAATGAGAAATATTGTGTGTATTTCCTTTGGAAGGATACTTTAGAGGATGATATTGAAGGGCTGAAAGGTCTATATTTCATGGTTTTAGAACCTTGTGATGAAGATAAATTTACATTTGGTTGGTTGCAGATGACAATGACAAAAACATGGCAGTGATAGAGAGTTGCTAAAGTTGAATCCTAGAGAAGCTACAAAGAGAATCATAATTGTGCATGGTGTGAAGTTGATCCCCCAACTCAAAGAAAATATGGATCCAATATTTAAAGATTGAATCCGATAATATGAATATTAGCTAAGGGCTACGAAAGCGATCAAAGCATATTTCTATTTCAATGAAAATTTGTTAGAGTCCTTGGGAAGTAAAGTAAATTGTGTGCTTGAATTTATATAGAGTTTGTAAAAAATACATATTGAGCCTATTCAAAACAATATGTGGGTGCATGGTTGTTAGAATTAACTACTCTAACAATTTCCTAAAGTATGGAACTAGAAGATGAAGATTGAACCAATATGCAAAAAAAGATGCCAAAGATGAAACATTGAGATTCCTAGTGTGTGAATGATTGTAGAACAATATGGTAATCTTATCACTATGTATTTTATCTCTTTCTGATAATTTGTAGCGTTGTAATCATTCATGAATCTAGATAGCAAAGAAGTGGCATAGCCAGAAGGGAGTTCTACCTATGTGTTTTACTCCTTAAACTGATTGTTGAATGTTGCACTATAAGTCCAAAATGGAAGGTGCAGAAAATGCAAGATTGAGTTAGATAAATCCCATATCTAGACTATTTTCCTAAATAATTAGGGAGTATAGTGGATGGCACCCATGTATCTTCATAGATGGAAGTAGGTCCATGGGATGGCCAATTACTCAATCTTCATGGTCAGTTGATGTTAGGCACTGAAGTACAATAAGTTCCAATTCAATCTAAGGTATTAATGGTATGAATGATTTCTAGCTAGTACATGATGACAATTCTTCAGGTGAAGATTCAAGGAGCATGGACACTTTTTGAGGTGGAAGTGAGTTGCATTGTTCTTTCTTGAGAAAAACAAGTGTTGATTGCAAGTTTATTTTTTTGGAGTGAAATGATGAGTTTGCAACGAGGACAAAGAGGATCTTGATACAACACAGAGATCTTTGGAGCTTGGTCCAAGAAAATTAGGTGATAGTGTTTATGGAAGCATCATGGCAGCAAAGGATATTAGTTGTGGCAACAATCGAGACTAGATGATGACGGGCAAATAAGGTAAAATTGTGTGAGTTGAATAATAACACAGATGAACATATTGTACTGTGATCTACACATCGTAGTTGTAGCAAGTCTATATACATTGTTTTGATTTGATTTAGTGGTCCTTGAAAATTGTGTACCTAATATATCCATTAGATGGAGTGTTTTGTACCCATATCTATTTAACATGAAAAGGGCATGTCGTTATAAGACCTAGAGAGGCATGCATACCCCTTTATTGTGTGTTCCCTAATGACCTGATTGCATTAGTTTAGTTCAATGACCTCTATTAGGGAATTCTTTAACACTATGAGGAGTGGGCCATGTGTGGCTAGATATGACATGGTGGGCCATATTGTTGGTTTTAGACTCTAGGAGGTGAAGTTTTACATTCGAGGGGAGTTCATCAAGAATTTGAATGAACCATGTCCATGAAGGGATATCATACTATAAGAACACTTATAATGATTATGTAAAGATTCATTCTGGTGGATGATTATTTACTTATATGAACATTGATAGTTTGGTGATGTGTACATGATCGAGGTATAAAGTGAAAGTGCCAAATTGGACTACAAGTAGATTTTTCGATTGAGGAGGTTCTTCAAGTCATAGTGAAGTATTTGCTATAGAGGATAAGATATTGAAGAGTTGAGAAGATGAATATTAAGACTCTAGTAGTTGTGAAGGGAGAATGTTTAAGTATGTAACTCCTACATGTCATATGTGTGAGATCATATCTAATTGTTGAGCTTATTGGTCATTATTAGGTAGAGTTAGTCTACATGAGGAGTTTATTCCTAGTTTTTAGGAAGTGGTTGTAAATAATTGGATGTGAGAGATTCCCTCCAACAAGATAATTCCTAAATTAATGTGTTGTTAAGATATTGTTTAAACTAGTTGGCTAAAATAGTTGGAAAAATGTATTGGGAAAGATTTAAAAAAAAATGGGAGATATTAATCACATATCATCAAACTTAAAGAAATATTTTATCACTAAGTAGATATCATGTGAATTGAATAAACCAAATTTAGTCTTAATGATCATTAACCATCATCAATTATGTAATGTTATAACTCAATTTCTTATTTTGAGAAAATCATAATAATTTTATTACTTATATATGTACCATATTTAATTATAAAAATAACTAATAAAAAAAAAATATTTTGAGGTAATCTTTTGATAATTTCTAAATAAATACTAAGTTAAATTAGAGTTTAAAACAAACACACATGGACAAATATTTAATTATAAAAATAATTTTAAAAAAATAATATTTTGAGAGCAGTAATCTTTTCAAATCTATAAATATTAATATAAATTGTAGTTGAAAAAAAAACTATAGAATAAGAAATTTGTAAACTAAAATATATAAACAAAAAATGAACATGGAACATATTTATTTTTAACAATTCTCTATAATTAGTAAATAATAAATAAGATTTTACACATTTTATATATATAATATATATATAATATATATAAATATATATTCCACTATTATTTCATTTTCACTTGTATATACAAGGAAATTTGCTAAAATTTAAATAATTTTTTACAATAAATGACAGTTAAATAATAATAATAATCCAAATAAATTTTAATAAAATTAATAAATAATACTATTATTTAAAATATTTTTTTTCAAAACTGAATGTTAGCGGTTACTTAAAATATTTGGTTTATTAATATATTAATATTAAAAATAAACAATTATGTTCAAATATAGCCAATTACTTGAAATTATGCTCTAATTTGCTCTCTATTTAAGCCTTTGCCAGGGTTGCCTCTTCATGGTGTCCTGATAAACCACACTGTTGGTTCGAAACCGCCTCGGCCCAAAAAATTAATATATGTGATTTCTACCAAAAGACTTTGTTTAATTCATTATGGATCACAAAAGCTTGAAAAAAAAAATGTGATAGTTATCAAAAATATTTTGATTTACATGACATATACAAAGGAAATTTTGCCGGCTTTTTACAATAAAATGATAATGGTCAAAAATACTTAAAAATAGACCGAGTTATAAAGTTCACTCTACTAAAAGTTAGGTTATGTTAATTTGATCTCACTAGACAATAATTATATAATAGATTTGCCCAAAAATATATTCCAAAAAAAATAATAAATTAAAACAATCACTCCATATATTTATTCATTGTAAAATATAACTTTATTCCAATTCATAACATAATTTATTCTCTTATTTTCTGGAAACATAATAACTATAATAACTTAAAACTTTCATTTACGCTATATTTAACTATTAAAATAATATTCATTTAATCTTTTAGTTGACAGAGTAAATATATCTGTTTCGTTTGAAATCATACGTCATCGCATATAATCCAATCTACTTTAATAAACAAATAGTAACCTAAATAAACGAAATTGATACTCGACGAAATGAAACGTGTCATTAGCAAGTTAAGGGTGTGGAAATTATTCTCGCGAAAATCTAGTCCACTTAACCCATCCGATGAGCAGAAACCTCCTAACCCATGCAAAGTATTTTTCGGCGTTCATTTCACGACACAAGTAATGGTCAAGGAGAGCTGCCCCGTCATCGTTACACTCCTCCTCCGTGGAGTGTAGATAACTTTACAAGTTCATTCATCTTCTCGTAATTATTTTATAATATGTTTGCCAAAAATAGATTTAAAAAGAAAAATAATAAATTAAAACAATCATTCCATAAATATAACTTTATTCCAGGTTACCGAAACTATAATAACTTGAAACTTTCATCTACGCTATATTTAACTATTAAAATAATATTCGTTTAATCTTTGAGTTGACAAAGTAAATATATCGGTTTCGTTTGAAATCATACGTCATCGCCTATAATCCAATCAATCTTCTACTTTAATAAACAAATAGTAAACTACATAAACGAAATTGATACTCGACGAAATGATGCGTGTGTCGTTAGCAAGTTGAGTTGGAAATTTGGTAGAAACTTCCTAATCCATTTGAATTGTTTTTTAGCATTTATTTTGTTTTGACGATGAATCATATTAGTTGGTTCGAAACGCGTTGACAAATGATTCTCTATGTGATTTTGCCAAAATCATTGTCACACTAAAATATTGATCACATAAGTCTAAACTCTTTAATATA
>APFE030356178.1:9030-36026 GCA_000404065.3 Pinus taeda
TATCATTTCCTCCGTGAAAATTGACCACATAACAAGTTGTTTACGAGAAAAAAGCCCTTTATACCATAAAAATTGATCCGGTTCTAAATATGAAGATGCAATACATACCTTTTGTAACAATGGTACACCATGTAGATGAAAATATTTCTCCATCTGTAGTATCCAATTTACCGGATCATTGCCATCAAATTTCCTCATATCACCTTTTCTTGATTTCAAGAGCTCGATCTTGAAACGATTGTAACTCTGTAATTTTGGATCATCCAGTTTTGAAGTTGTGATCCGTAATAGCCCTCTGTGTCCTCTTTCCAATGCCACCATTCTGATCCAAATTGGATTCTCCAAGGAAGAGTTATGCCGAATCTCCCACAGTGACCTGATTATATACTAGTTCAGTAGAGCGAACTTGTACGGCATGCCACATGTCCCTGTTTTGACCTTGGCTTTGAAAAATATATACAAGAAACTACAGTCTGTCCTGTTTTTGTACTGTCTTACGAAACTTCAACCCGATACTCCGAGAGAAAGTTATGACGATTTTCCCCAGGTCACCTATTTGGAATGTAATTCAGGAGTCTGCAAAAAGACCAACTTCCTCAGATCATATCTCCACAAGTATAGCGCGAAAAGCTCTGAAATTTGGACCCGAGATTGAGCATGATGTCTTCTGAAATGGGTTTGTTTTTTAGCTTATGAAAAATCACAAAAAAAAAGTTATAGCAAAATTTCCACGATGACCTATTTGGAGCAGCGAAACCCTAGAATCTAAAGCTCTGAAACCAAATGTTATGAAACCAACTCAAGAAAAGATAGAAAAGATAGAAAGGATAGATCAATGCCTTAGAATTCAGCCTCTTCGAGGGGACAACCTCCTTTATATTACGTAAATGAACAATTCTTGGATCATTCAAATGACAAAAGCTCCTTTCTATATATAGGAGTCTAAGGAGTCACAATATAACTCAGCTGACCTAACAATAATAATATAAAGCCACAAAAATAACAATAAAGGGATTCTATTGGGCACAGTAATAACAATATGGAGACAATAGGGGCACAAAAATATTAATAAGGGATAAAACTACAATAGTTGTTGGACACCTAATCCTAAAGGGTTAGCGTGGAAGCCGAATGGACAAAGCAGTCCAAGAGACCTTGGGATGTGAATCCCAATGGTCACCAAATGTACTATAAATGTATATCAGATTGTTAATAAAAAATGCATCGCATGCTTTATCTTTCCTAATTGTTCTCCCTCACCATGTGTGTTTAACATGGTATCAGAGCCATGATGTGTGGCCTGTTTTCCCTCAGCAACTGATTTGAGTTGCCTTCAATAGTGCTGGCCTAGTCTTCATTTCTGAAAGAAACGTCTGCCTGAAGGAAACGCTGTCGCTGCATACCTGCCGCTGCCTGACATACCAAACATCTAAGAGGAGAAATGCGTGCCTGAAGGTAAGGCAACGCTGCTGGTTTAAACGCACTATTCATTATTATTCTCTGCATAAAAAAAAACGCTCCCCCTCACTGTCCACCTACTCTAACGCTCTGGTTTGCACCCGTCGGAAACTGGTGCTGCCTATTACCGAGAAGTCTATATACATGTGCCCTTGTATGGGGTTAGAAGAATTTGATCAATTTCAGTTTTCAAATTTCCAATCACTACCGGGAATAGATCTCCCCACTAGCAGGTTAAAAGAATATTTCTTGAAGGTTGTAAGCTGACTACTCTGCATTATAATATTCCCAGATTGAGGGTGGCATGATTGCCACATCATTATAACAATGACCATATTGTCAAAAGAAAACATAAAGCCAATATAACTACCTAGTATTTACAAGTGCATATTTTATAGAGGCTTTTGAACATAGAGTTTCAGAAAACCTGTTTTCCACATCATTTTGAACGAAGCATAACCATCTTCTTGAAAGCATAATGCAAGCAATGAGACAAAGCATAAAGCGAACCGTCTTCTTGAAACTCCAGGAAACTAATTCAACTATGGTGGCAATAGCGTCCGCCAAAATACTAGCTAAATTGGAGAAATACTAGCTAGGGGTGGCACTGAGATCCAACAGGCGATCCGGTAGACAAAATTGAAGGCTGAATCACTGGAATCGTCCCAATTCGTAATCAAGAAATTCATTATAAGTTTATTCATGTCACCTTTTGAAATGACATCTTCACCGAGAATTTGTTCCCATTCGACAAATGTTATCATTTTCTTTTTACGTTGAAGCAGACCGGTAATTTCCCGGTGCCATCTTGGCACTCTGAAGAACGTGATGGCAGCAGATGGGCTCGAACTCCAGACAACGGCGTGCAGCTGTTCAAGAATGAGAAAGCTTCTGGTGGTGGCTACAGTGGAGAGACATATAAAGTGATAGCTATAGTCTTGACGAGGAACGGTCAGAGAATAGAAATTCACGATTCGAGTTTGAAGTCATACAACGGGACAGTTGCCACAAAACTTCCGTTAGGTGGCTTTCCATGTTGAAATGCCTGTTGATTTGAAGATACAGAAAGCTGACCCTAGCCAACTACAACATCGTCTCCACAGCAGTTTGATCTCTGCTTCAACACTTCCGGTGTTCTAAGTCGCATTAGAGCCTTCATTTTCAACTCTGGTTGAAAATTGAATGGTACATGGTGAACAAATGGTTTCAAACCCAAAATTGGCTTTCTTATCTCGTATAATGCCACAGAGGTAAATTCTGGAATTTCTACGGCCAGATTGATTAATTTTTTTGTTTTATATCTTCAGTTTGTAGTGTTCGGAATGATAGGGTTTATTAGATCCCGACCTTTCATTGCCTAGAAAGATAAAAAGACAAGATAATCTCCAAAGCCACCGCTATAATCATGGAACTCAGAAATGGGCGATTCCTATGCCAGACAATATTCAGTCGCTGCTCTACAAAAATCTTAGTTGGCAGCTAGAAATATATATGTATGGCTGAAGCGTACAAAGAAGAAACACAAGTTTTCAATTTATTGCTGCTAAGGAACTCCAGAAGCTAGAATTTCCTTTCATTGATACTGTATTCACAAACTGCCTCTACCCTCACCAAATCCAACGAGAAGAAAATTTTTATTGGTAAACTTTAAAGTATATAAGAACCGTCATTCTCAGATTTTTCTTGCACTAAACGACAACAGAAATTTCCCTTGCATGGTGGAACTTCTAGTATGAAATGAGCCACTGAAAAAGCAGGAGAGCAATGTGTAGATGTTATAACTGCCACGTCTGACTCCAACGAGCCGAAAGGAAGCAACTGAACCTTCAGACTCCAGTTTCGCGAAAGGAATGCGAATATTGGCATGGTTTAGGAAGCATTGAATTTTATATTGTTTTGGTAACAGTGGGAAGCTGTGCAACAGCCTCGAGACCCTTCTGCTAACGCTATTTTCTACCTACACGAGCAGGCACCCACCTTACTATCACTCGCAGAGTCTACATGGTAGATGCAAAATCTCCTCAAAAGGATTGTTGTAGAGAAGATTCCAGATATTCTCTTGATCCTGTTATACGGGTAGCCTGAAGATTTCTTTGGTTTGAAACTGCTTGATATTTATTGTAGAAACTTGAAAGATGTTTTTCTGTGTAATTTTGCACAGAATATGTTCATTAAAAAAAAAAAAAATATCATATGGTATGAATTTGCATGGTATATGAAGGTATATTGAGAGCCTACATACTTGAAGATTTTTGAAGACAAAGTGGTATACCAATCAATTTTTTGCAGTGATATTATTGTGAAATGGATAGAATGGGTGTTGTATTAGAATTATTGAATACTCTAATACACTCTACCATGGACAATATAATTATGATTGATAAAGCCATTGTTGCAGACATTCAAATTTGTTTGAAAAATGTACAAGAAAACATTGAATTTTTGCATTTGGAATCTCAGCTTCAGCAAGAAGAATTAAAACAGAGAAGTCATTCTGAACCTGTTTTTGTTCAGAACATTGAGACAACCACCCATCAGCAGCAAGTTAATAAAGCAGCAGTTGTAAATGCAGATGCAGAAGTTTAGTCTGCACTTCCCAAGCCCATCATCAGACCTTGGGAACAACTTGTCCACAACAAGCACAAACTGTCTTGGATTGACAAGGACTTTCCTTTCATATTCCAGACTACTTCAAAACCCATCAGTTTCAGGAGTGCTGGTTTCTTCATGATAGTTCGCTACAACTCTTCCAGACTCTGCTCCTCTCCAAATAGCAACAACAAACAACAGATCGTGAAATGCCCCAACTGTGATCGAGTTGGCCATTTGAAAGATCATTGTTTTGATCTTCATCCATGTAAGCACTGTCATAAAACTAGTCATTCTTCAAACAGATGCTTCAAAAACAAACACCCTGCAAGAACAAAGATTCATTTAGGATGGATCGCTTCTTGGTAATGGGCATCAACAACCAAGAAGATATTCCAAACACATGTCAGAACTTGTTCCAGAATATTGAACAATCTTGCTGTTGAGTTTTATCCATCTTCTCACCTTGTATCTGACAGGGGGGGAAATGATGGTCGTCTACAAGCTTCAAAGCCACATCAAGCGAGCCTGAGCCACAACCTGCCACACCAGTTTCATAGTTGTAGTCAGAGACACAGATGTCCGTGAACATGCCTTTAGTAGGCAATCTGGAACACTTCCTCTAGCAGAAGACTTCAACTTCTTGCCAGCTTTGGAAGAGTTCCGAGACAAAATTGAGAACACTTCCTCTAGCAGAAGACTCCAGCTTCTTGCTAGTTTTGGAAGAGTTCCAAGAATTGCATAAGCATTCCAGAGTTGTTGGTCATCCTTAAACCATCACAGGTTAAGACTTCCCTTTTCAGGTTGAAGTTTTACCTTTTATGTGGGGTGAGGCCTCCCTTTTACGGTTGAAGGTTTCCCTCTTTAAAACAATAGGATCCCTTCCTCTAGCAGAAGACTTCAGCTTCTTGCTAGTTTTGGAAGAGTTCCGAACTGCACTCAGCGTTCAGTGTTGGTGGCCATCCTTAACCACCGCCCATTATACCAACATTTCAGAGAGCAACATTCAGCCTAGTGCTGCCATGCATATTTGCACATTTTGTATTACAGCTCTTTTTCTTGGACTCATACATAACCCTTCAGATTAAGGGGGGGAATGTTGGACACCTAATCCTAAAGGGTTAGCGTGGAAGTCGAATGGACAAAGCAGTCACAAGAGACCTTGGGATGTGAATCCCAACGGTCACCAAATGTACTATAAATGTATATCAGATTGTTAATAAAAAATGCATCACATACTTTATCTTTCCTAATTGTTCTCCCTCACCATGTGTGTTTAACAATAGTAATGGGGTAATCACTAGTATTATAGGGACCCAACAATATTGCTTAGTGTTGAAAGCTAAAAAGTGCATTTTCATCCATTGAGAAGAAAAGTAAAAAAAAACATTTTACTTTTTGTAGGTGCATTGGAATAGTGAAAGCAAAAATTCTAGTTAGGGATATTTGTTTGTTGCATCAATGTTTGTGTTTTTTCCCTACACTAGATAGCTTTCATCAAAATGAAAAGAATCCTTTTTTCTCATATTAGTTGCATCATAGGTGTGTTTAGGTGACATCAATCTTTGAGCCTTAAAACCAAAACTTAATTCAAGATAAACTTAAAATTTATCTCAATTAACCTAAGGAGCATTTGGAACATTAAAACAAACATCTAGATTTCTAGGCTACAGACGTGTTCCAACGTCATTAAATGTAGGAGTTGTCGTTGTTTTCTAGCATTGTATCTTGGGGGTGAAATCCCGTTCCACATACATAAGTGTATAGGACCTTTCTCCAGTACTTTCTGTAGAAAATCTGTGATAAGTTAACCCAATAATGCAATATAAATCAAATTAGAATACTATAACCTACTTTTACTATCAATTTGTGGAAGCTTAAAGATTGAGTTGAACAATATAACTAGAAGAAGAAGAATCAATGGCACAATACACATGAAAATATTTTGGGGAAAGTCTTAGATAAAACCCCACACTATTGTATTATCATACATGGTGGAAATACATAGGAATTATACAAAGCCTTAGCTTTCACAGCTAGCCGGCTCTCAGTACAATCCTCACAAATTCTCATAGGAAATCTTGGATTCTCTCTAGCCTTCCTCTTTTCCCTCCAGGATCCTATTTCCTTGCGCTGTTCCTTGTGGATGATTAGCCTATCACCAAGTGGAAAAACCATCCTTCAAAACTGTGCAATCCTCAAGGATGAATCCTTGACTGCATGCATGAGTTTTCTCCATGAGAAAACACATGCAACTGATAGTATACTTTCCTTGAACATTAATCTCAACTGGGTCTTTCTCAAAATAGACATGCATGATTTTCTGATGAGGGAATTTTTAGTTAACTAGAGTAGCACTAGTTGAGTGCATTAATGCGTCATTTGATTGTTAACTCACTATTAGTTACTCAAATAGTTTGGAACTTATTTAATTGGATTTAACTCTGTAAATTGAGTTAACTAATTACAACTCAAATATATCTCAATCTTATCTCCTTATTTTAAGGGATAACTCTTGCATGAATTCATAAAGACTTCTAACTTGAATTTCTCCAACTAATTAATTTAAAATAAATAAAAATAATTATTTCCAAGTGGCTATTAATACTAAATTCAATTTTAATTCAAGGAAAAATTAAATTGGAATATTCTTGTTGCCATATTTCAATGCTCCCTCTCAACAAGAAAGGGATTATTTTCCACCCCGATCCTGTCTCTATGGAACTCGAATTTACACTTTGACAATGCCTTTGTCAAAATTTCAGCATCTTGCTCCTCTGTCAAAATATACTACAACAACATGATCCTTCTCGCTACACAGTCTCTAAGATGATGATATCGGATGTCAATGTGCTTGGACCTATCATGAAATACTGGATTCTTAGAGAGTTTGATACAACTCTGATTATAACAATAGATCACAGTTGGATCCATCCTTTGATTAAACAAACCAACTAGGATTTTCCTCATCCAAATGGCCTCACATATTGTCTGACTTGCAGCCATGTATTCTGCCTCTGCCGAGCTGAGTGCAACCGACCTCTATTTCTTGTTGTACCAAGAAACTACTGTTGAACCAAGGTTGAAAATCCCTCCTGATGTGCTCTTCTGATCTGATGGAATCCCTGCCCAATCTACATTAGTGAAGCCTTGTAGCTTCACTCCTTCTATTCGTTTGTACAATAATCCATACTGAGATGTGCCTTTGAGGTATGTAATAAATGAGTACCTTGCGACAAGAGAACAAGTCTCATCATAGTCAATCCCCTCGACCTGTGAAAAGCCACGGGCAAAAAATCTTGCCTTATGCTTCTCCACACTACCATCAACATCTTGCTTTACCTTGCAAAGCCAACGAGAACTCACTACTGACTTGTTCTCTAGTCTAAGAACCACGTCGTAAACATTTTTGTGAACTATGGAGTCACACTCCTCCACCATAGCATCAACTCAAATCGGCTGCTGCGCTCCTTCCTTAAAGGAAGATGGATCAGTCTCAACACATTCCCCAGCAAGGGCCATGTATCTAGTGTACTTCTCAGGTGACCTTCTTTGTCTACGCTGAGAAGATGGTGCTCCCACATTCTCTCTCACATCCTCCAATAGTCTGTTAGCTTCTCTTGTGTGCTTTTGTCTATCTTTGGAAGACTCTGCATGAGTGGATGTCTCCACTCCTAAAACCTCTTCATGCAGCTACTCCGCATCAATCTGAGGCTCCTCCTCCTTAGGAACCAACAGTTCCTCTATAGCTTGTAGTTAGAGATCCCTCTCAAGGGAAACTTGCATGGCCTTCTGCTCATCAAACTTGAGATCTCTGTGAACCACTGTCCTTCGACTGGTATGCAAGTACACCTAATAGTTGTAAGGTGTATCAATGTACCCCACAAATATCCCCAACTCTGCTATCGGCTCAAGCTTCTTCCATGCATCCTTTTTCACATGGCAATATACAGATGAGCCAAATATCCTGAAGTGACCCACATCTAGTCTCTTACTGGAGAAAGCTTCCTCTGGTGTCTTCATCCCAAGTATGCGATGTGGGCTTCTATTCTACAAAGCCCACAAGTGAAGTGGTAGGCCTTGGTCATGCGGCATTGCCCGTGCTGCCCCTACAATAGTTATGTTTTTCCTCTTGGCCACCCCATTTTGCTGTGGGTTATGAGGTGCCATCAACTCTTGTTTAATTCCTTCTGCTACACAAAAGTCCTTAAACTCTTGAGAGACATATTCTCCACTGGTGTCACTTCTAAAGGCCTTGATCTTCTTTCCTTACTCTTTCTCAACCAAAGCTTTGAACTCACAAAACTTTGTAAAAAATTGTTCCTTCTTTTGCATGAAATAGATCCAGCATTTACGAGAATAGCCATCAATGAAAATCACATAATACCTTTGCTTCGCTATGGATGCTGTCAAGAATGGTCTAACCTGTGGATATCTATCTTAGGAACTCCTTTCCTTTACTGAAGACAACATCATAGCCTTTTTCCTCCAACATCGCAATTGATACCAAGTTATTCTCCAGCCCAGGCACATACATCACATTTGTCAAGGTGAGAGGAGTTCCATGCTCCCTCTAAAAAGTAACTGTGCCCACTCCTGAAACACTATACCTTCCATCATTACCCATCTCTATACGCATCTTGAGGTCTTTCTCCTCCAAGGCACCGAATAAATTTTATCACTGATCACGTGAAATGAAGCTCCATTGTCAAGATACCAGACACAACCCATCATTGATGACACCATGCATGTGATGAGGGTAAAGTCCATTTTGAACTGACAGGCTAATGCCTCACCTTCTGATCCTTCCAAGGATCCCTTCTTGGACTTCTTCGATGGGAAATCAGTCGCATAATGTCCCATCTTGTGACAATTAAAGCATTTTACTTTAGACATGTCACCCTTCTTCCCTCCATGAGAATAATTCAATTTGAAATGGGAAGCCTTCCCCTTCCCTTTCCTTGCCTTACTTGCTAAGGCCGGATTTTCTTCATCATAATTCTTGGATGAAGAACCATCTCGTGTGCTCCTCCTGATTTCCTCCTGGATAAGATTCGACCGTAGTTTTTCCCAATCTAACAGTTTCTCCCTTCCATTCACAGAGTCCTGGTAGCTATTCCAACTCTTTGGAAGGCCAAGGAGAGCGAGGCTCACCATATCATCATCAACAATAGTTATTCCCACACTGCCGAGCTTATCTTTGCAGGTGGTGAGCTTGTTCAGATATGTGGAAATAGTATCACCCTTCTCCATCTTGATGCTTTGAAGATTATCCTTGAGTGCTATTTTCCTCTGGTCGCTACTATTTTGGTAGAGTTCCTTCAATCTCTTCCACATTGAAAATGGAGTATCCTTCCCATGGCGACTTGAGACAATATGGTCTCGAACTCCCTCAAGGATGATCCATCTCGTCTTCACCACACACTTCTTCCACTCAGCCAAATCTTGTGCATTAGTTGAAGCTGGCTTTGGGATTTCTTGATCAATGAATTCCTTCGAGCCATTGTATTCTAATACAACCTCCATTCTATCTTTCCATGCTATGTAATTTGAGCTACCTTCCAAGGCATACTCAAGTCTCAAGCCATAGAACGCCATTGGCTATTAGGCCCCTATACTATGAGTGTAACCCCTTATTGTTATTAGTACAGCCCCCTTATTATATTGTTGTACCCATGAAGTCCCCATATTGTTACCATTGTGCCCCATATAAGCCCACTATTGTTCTTATTGTGCCCTTACATTATTATTGTTATGTCAGCTTTGATTATATTATAACCCCTTAGACTCCTATATATAGAAAGGAGGTCTTGTCATTTGTGTCATCCAAGAATTGTTAATTTTTGTAATGTAAAGGAGGTTTCCCCCTCAAAGAGACGTATTTCTAAGGCATTCATATATCCTTTCTATCTTTTTGTGAGCTGGTTTCATAACATTTGGTATCAGAGCTTTGGATTCTAGGCTTTCCCTGCTCCAAACAAGTCATCGTGGCATTTGTGTTATAAATTTGTTTCTACAACGTTTTAGACGCTAAAAAAAAATCCATTTGGATTGAAATCATTCTAAACCTTGGATCCAAATTTCAGAGCTTTGCACGCTATATTTATGGATATATGCTCTGAGGAAGTTTGCCTTTTTGGAGACTCCCGAATTACATTCCAAACAGGTGACTTGGGGAAAATAGTCATAACTTTTGTTTTGAGCATCAAATTGAAATTTTGTCAGAAGTTACAGAATGAGGATGGACTGTAGTTTATTTTATACATTTGTTAGATCCAAAGTTCGAAACAGTGACACGTGGCACATCGTACAAGTTCGCTTTGCTAAACTAGTCTATAATCAAGTCACCGTGGGAGATTTGGGATAACGCTTCTTGGGAGAATCCAATTTGGATAAGACTGGTTACATTGGAAAGAGGGCAGAGAGGGCTACTGTGGGTCATGATTTCAGAATTAGAAGATCTGAAATTACAGAGTTACAGTCGTTTCAAGATCAAGCTCCTAAAATCAAGAAAAAATGAGATGAGGAAGTTTGATGGCATGGATACAGTAAATTGGATACTACAGATGGAGAAATGTTTTGATCTACATGGTGTACCACTGTTACAAAAGGTATGTATTGCATATAATTATTTAGAATTGAATCAATTTTTATGGTATAAAGGGCTTTGCTCTCGTAAACCACTTGTCACGTGGTCAATTTTCACGGAGGAAATGATAGCACATTATGAGGATACAAAGAGAAACACCTTCTTTAGCCAATTGAAAAGTGTTCAATGGAAGAACACATTGAGGAATTTCAAATATTGAATATAAGGGAAAATGATATTCCAGAGAAGAAGAGGATTGATGTCTCCATAGGGACTTCAAAGGATAACATTCAACATGAGGTTCGTCTTTGGGAACCTGATTCATTGGAGAAGGCATTTAGGTTGGCAAGAAAAGTGGAAAGCAAAATTATGGAAACAAAGAATTCTACCCCTCACAACTATAAACATGGAAGTATTGTTTCTCCTAACCTTCCAAAACCTACAAGGGTGACACCATGACAATTGGAAGAAAAAAGAGAAAAAGGGCTTTGTTACAATTGTGATAGCAAATGCACTAAAGGTCATAAGTGTGCTGAGAATAAATTATTTTACATAGATTATGAAGAGGAGGAAGAAAAGGATCAAGAAACATCAAAAGAAGAGGATATACACTAGGAACCAACCCCAAAGAAGGAAGAAATGAATCCAACCATATCTTGTAAAGCATTGGCAAGAATTACCACTCCTCAAACTCTCAAGATAGAAGGACCTACTATGAAGAAAAAGGTTCAAGAAGTGAAAGATCACATTGAGAAAGAAGAAATGAATCCAAACATAACTTGTAATGCATTTATTGGAATTACCACTCCTCAAACTATCAAGATAGAAGGGAATATCAAGAATAAAAATGATCGAGAAGTGAAAGATCACATTGAGCATCAAGAAATGAATCCGACCATATCTTGTAAAACATTGGAAGAAATTACCACTCTTGAAACTCTAAAGATAGAAGGACATATCAAGAAGAAAAAGGTTCAAGCAGTGAAAGGTCACATCGAGCATCAACAACAATTTCTCCAACTTTTAAAGGATAATGCCACTTTAGTGTAGAATCGAATGAAACAACAGGTAGATCAACATTGCAGTGAAAGATGTTTTGATGTTGGTGATTGGGTATTTTTATGACTACATCTCAAGCAAGCTATTTATGAGAAGGAAATGTTGGCAATACTACATGCACTTAAGAAATGGTGACCTTATGCAATGGGAAGACATTTCAAGGTAAAAATGGATCATGGTAGTCTTAAATACTTTTTAGAAAAAATATATCTTAGAAGAAAGAAAAATGTTCACAAATATGTGGTTATGACTTTGACATCATCTATAGAAAAGGGAAGCAAAATTTTGTTGCAGATGCACTCTCAAGAAAGGATGAGGACGTGGAAGCATTGTTTTGTGCTATTTCTATTATCCAAATAGATTGGATAAATGAAGTAAGGGATGAATGGAAGAAGGAAAAAGAAGTGTGGCCACTCATTCAAAAGTTGTAGAAGATCCCAGTTCAGACAATATTGCTAGAACTTGAAGAGGAAGGAAAAATTGTATTAGAACCTGGAGCAGTCACAGAAACAAGAACCTGGCAGCTACAAAATCAATCAATTTCGAAGTATCTCATCAAGTGGAAGAACTTACCTACTGAAGATTCCACATGGGAGGACAAGAATTTTATACAGAAGCATCAAGAACTACTCAAGCATTGAGGACAACACTTTTTGAGGACTACTAGTGTAACCCCTTATTGTTATTAGTACAACAACATTATTATATTTTTGTACCCATGTAGTCCCCATATTGTTACTATTGTGCCCCATAGAAGCCCACCATTGTTATTATTGTGCCCTTACATTATTATTGTTATGTCGGCTCTGATTATATTATAACCCCTTAGACTCCTATGCATAGAAAGGAGGTCTTGTCATTTGTATCATCCAAAAATTGTTCATTTGTGTAATGTAAAAGAGGTTTCCCCCTCGAATAGGCTTATTTCTATGATATGAGTTCAATTTGCATAATCAAAGTTGCGTTGGACCCCAGTTCATAACAGGGAGACAACCTTGAAGTATGATATGAGTTCGATTTGCACCTACAACCCCGAACTTCAAACTTTGAATTCTCTTCTCTATATACTGTTCACAACTTTGATACCATGTAGAAAATCTATGATAGGTTAACCCAATAATGCAATATAAATCAAAGTAGAATACTATAACCTACTTCTACTATCAATTTGCGGAAGCTTAAAGATTGAGATGAATAATATAACCAGAAGAAGAAGAATCAATGGCACAATACACATGAAAATACTTTGGGGAAAGTCTTAGATAAAACCCTACACTATTGTATTATCATACATGGTGGAAATACATAGGAATTATACAAAGCCTTAGCTCTCACAACTAGCCAACTCTCAGTACAATCCTCACAGATGCTCATAGGAAATCTTGGCTTCTCTCCAGCTCCAAGCTCCTATTTCCTTGCGCTATTCCTTATGGATGATTAACCTATTATCAAGTGGAAAAACCAGCCTTCAAAACTGTGCAATCCTTAAGGATGAACCCTTGACTGCATGTATGAGTTTTCTCCATGAGAAAACACATGCAACTGATAGTACATTGTCCTTGATCATTAATCTCAACTGGTTCTTTCTCACAATAGACATGCATGAGTTTCTTATGAGGGAATTTTTAGTTAACTGGAGTAGCACTAGTTGAGTGCATTAATGCATAAACTAACTGTTAACTCACTATTAGTTCCTCAAACAGTTTGGAACTAATTTAATTGGACTTAACTCAGTAAATTGAGTTAACTAATTACAACTCAAATATAACTCAATCTTATCTCCTTAATTTAAGGGATAACTCCTGCATGACTTCAGAAAGACTTCTAACTTGAATTTCTCAAACTAATTAATTTAAAATAAATTAATTAATTATTTCCAAGTAGTTATTAAGACTAAATTCAATTTTAATTCACAATTTAATTCAAGGAAAAATTAAATTGGAATATTCTTGTTGCCATATTTCAACACTTTCGAGTATATCGGAGGTGCTCCATAGATGGTAAGTATATGGGAATGCTCTCATTGAATGGATACACATTAGACAACACTACTACAATTTGCACTCCCCTGTACCATCGAGTATATTTTGGGAGTCCCCTATAGGTTTCTATCCATCCATAGGTAACCTAGTCTACCGCCTTGTATATGGTGATACAACAAACACAACATTCAAGGTGATTGGCTGTGGTACGTTAAGTTCTTGGTTCACAAAGCTGTATATTACAATTCATGGTTGCTTGCTAAACCTTTATGCTTATTTACCCCTTTTTGATTTATTTTTGTTAAGTTCTAAAATCAATTAATTGACCACAAAAAAACATTCTTCCTCTGGAAATACTCCTTAGTAGATCTTAGGTTGAGACTAATCGAAATAGTTCTCGATTTCACCAACCAAAGAAACCCATTTGACGTGAATCCTTCTTTTGGAAATGTTGGTGCTCCCTAAATGGCGACGTTGTCCCTTCCTGGGTTTACCATTGGTTTTCTAGTTTGGTTATTTTCAACCCTTATGGTTCCAAATGTCCAAACTACTCCTCGATCGGGCTCTTCCCCACCTGAACAATATCAATCTCTAATTGAGCCTAAAGTTGACTCTTTGTCTTCTTTACCTTTTTGGTCTTCTTTCTCTTCTTCCTCTTCATCCGGTGAAAGCCTACAAGCTAGTAACTAGGTGGATAAGAAGAAGAAGAAAATAAAGATTAATAAGAAGAAAAATAAGTAAAGGGCCAACAAAGCGACCATTGCTACAGATACAACTGATGTTGAAAAATCTTCCAATCAACCTCGTAAAGTGGAATTCCTTTGAAATATTTTTAAGGGTGACCACCTTCTTCGAGAATGTCTTGGTATTCCTAGGATATTAGAAGTGTGGTCCATAGGTTCACATCAACCATTGTCATTAGCCTCTGGAGATCATGCTGGTGATAAATTTTCAACTAGTGACAGTAAATACCATGGGAAAAATGGAAAAGTCGAATTTCCCTATAGGTTTTTTGAAGGAAATCATCCTATTCACCTTTGTCCTTATATGGATGAAGCCCCTAACATGTTGGATAACCTTACCACTTCTCAACGTCATCTTTCGACTAGTTATTAGAAGCTTTCCCTTGACCCTCCACTAGATGATCAAGTGAATGATCAAAAATTCATCTATAGTCAATCCCACTCTCTCTGAAAGTGAATCCCATGAGTCAATTTCTGACCAACCATTGGTCAAAAAAGTGGTTGACCAGATTCCTCTTTCAGTTGATCGTATCTATCTTGTAGAGTGAAGTTCGTACCACTCAATTTCTTCTGGTTTCTTTAGATTCCAAAGAATTATGGGGAAATCCTCCTTTTCCCATGGTATGGGGGGCGATCCTCTTATTCCCATGGTATTGGGGGGGATCCTTCTGTTCCGATAATGCAAGAGGTCAATCCTCCCATTCCCCTTTCCAAGTAGTTTAGTCATGTTCTTTGATTAGAGTTGACTGGCAGTATATTTTCTTCCTTCCTATGTTCCCTTTCAATTCATAGTGCAATCTTATAATATACCTGTACCTCGCATAATCATAGATGAAGGCAAATCTGTTAGTATTCTATCCTCAAATACTAGGCAAGATTTAGGTTCTCTGCAGCTTGTGCTCATTACCCAGAATCTGTTAGCTTTTAACAGAGGAACCAGTCAACCTTTAGGGATCCTTCCAATGTTGCTTATTACTTTGGAAGGAAAAAACTTCTATATCGATGTGATGGATGTCCAAGGCCCTTTGGATTTTAATTTAATCCTCGATTGTGATTAAGTTTATGTCATAGGAGCTCTTATCTCTTCTCTGTTTCGTGTCATATGTTTCTCGCATGAAGGATGAATTGTGGCCATTGATCAACTTTCATTTGCTGGTCCTAATTTGACTCCTGATCAACCATCTTCCCTAAATGGTCTTGTATTCAAGAGGTATCACCCCCGCCATAGGTTAATTATGTGGTCACCTGTTCCATGCCAGTGTCTACTGATGATCTAATCAATGATATAGTGTCTGATGTACTATGGGCATTGGAACCTACTCTTTCCAATAGATCCCTTGATATGTATCCCTTCTAGAGCATTCTTATCCCATCTGATGAGAACCTCTTGGAAGCTATGATCTCTTATATGCCGTAATCAAGGTACCATGAGGATAATTTTTACTATATCAGCCTCGTTAAGAAATTAAATAGGTCCCTATGAGGATAGTTATTTTACTATGCCAACCTTGTTAAAAAATGAAATAGGTCCCTATGAGGATAGTTCTTTTGCTATGTCAACCTCATTCAAAAATGAAATAGGTTCCTATGAGTATGGTTCTTGTCTTGTGTCAAGCTCGTTAAAAAATGAAACAAAGTGTATGAGCATGGTTCTTCTCTTGTGTCAAGCTCATTAAAAAATGAAACAAAGTGTTGGAGAATAGTTCCTTTTCTTGTGTCAAGCTCCTTAAAAAATGAATCAAGGTTCTTGGAGCAAAATTCTTTTTCTTGTGTCAAGCTCCTTAAAAAATGAATCAAGCTTCTTGGAGCATAGTTTATTGGATTTGGAGCCTGATTATCTTCTTTATACAAAGGTATTTCCGCATTGGACCCCAGAACATAACGGGGCGACAATGCCACCTATCGTTTAATCACCATTAGGGGGGTCCATGGGGGCGGATTTTATGAGCCCCCCCTGAAGCTAAAAATAGATGTAAAACTTCCTTGTAAAGTATTATAATTTTGTAGTCAATCTGAGCCATTCATTAGGCAGATGATTTGATGGTAGAAGTTATCTTTAATTTAGGGATTTTTTCCCTAGAAGGCAACCCCTTGCTATATATTAGGGAATTTTATCGTGGCTATTCTGAGCGAGAAAGATAGAGGAGATTGTGTGAGAGTGAAGAGGAAATTACAACAGATTTATTGTAGTGTTAGGATAGGGTCCCCTAGGGTCAATTTTGGGCAAAAACCTAAGTTTTGGCGCAAAAGCCCAAGTTTTTTGTATAAACACGTAAAGTCTCCGCAAATTGTGGTCATGGAGTGTCTAGATAGTTAAAGAGTCATAAAGGGTTTTACCCTTCTTTGTGTAAGTTGAGTCGACTTTTTGAGGATCTACCCATGGTCTGCGGACCATGGGATTGTATAAATAAGTGTGTCTTAAAGAGTCTAGGGTAGGATCAGGGAGAAGTACTAAAGCTTTTCTATGGGAGAAGTATAGAGAGTTAGTGCAAAAGAGTAGGAAGAAAGGCTCTGCAGCTGTGTACGCAGAGGCCTAGAGTAGAGTCCATAGTTGAGTGCGTAGACCCCTACAACTTAGTGCGCAGGGAAGTCTTGAGTCTGTAAGATGGACATAATATTAATACAGAAGATTGTTGCATAAATACCTGTGTTTATCTCTTTATTTCTGTTTTATATGAATGCAGTTTATTTTATGATGGGTTTATGAAATAATGATGTATTGATGCGCAACTTTACACAATTTATATTGTTATATGAATGCAATTAATGTTAACTATTTACGCGAATATTATCTTGTTGCATGTTAAAGTTATCAAAAACTTAGGCTGATCTGAGTAATTGTTGGGTTAAGAGTAACCTTTAAGGAGTGTAAGTAGTAGATTAGTTTGTTCAAGGTCTGTGAAATATAGTCATAGACCTTTGCAGAGGTCTAGAGACTAATTAAAGGGAGTTATATCGATAAGCCATAAAGGCTTATCGATCTGCGTGAAGGCAAGTTTAGGGCATAAAATGACATCACACTGATCTCTAGGTGCAGAAACTTGGTTCCAGCATCCCCCCATACTGCTTCGGGTGAGACTTCGGTTTACGCTCCATGGATTGATACCGAAAGGGCCAGTAGTGTAGGGATTTGTTTGGTGCAACTAACTCTAAACCTAGGTTAGGACCCACTAAGCCAACAAATGCTTCCGTTGCCAGGATCAGGATCTGCATAAAGAGATGTGTGATGTCATATCACTAGAATCCAACAAAGAAATAAATTGAGAAGTGGTTGGATAGAAAGATCCACGAATTCATGGTGCAAGAAAATAGAAATCTATCCCTAACAAAAGGATAGTGGTTGGACAGGTATCTATACGTATAAATACACAAAATATTCTTCTGCACCTTCCCGATCGAACTACACGAGTAGATTGCTAAATCGGAAAACAACTAAGGAAGGTGGAGGCTCGACAATCCAATAGTGTGGATCCCAAAGCTAGTGTGAAGGTTGGAAGCTTCTGAAGATAAGATCACGCACACTATTGACCACTAGCTTGATTGTGTCATAGGATGATTTGTGACAGAATTCGTGATCGATACCTTAGTCAGCTAGAGTGAAGCAGAGTGACACTTTTTCAGAGGACTGTGAGGTAAGTATTTGAAATCTCTGAGTACTTAGATTAAAATGCTCTTGTGTGAAAAGCGAGTTATGCCACTTCCTTGATGATTGTATCTACGTGGAGTGGATGAGTCTTTAGAAATCAGGAAAGACTAGGTCATGAATATAGTCCATTGATAGAGCCTCCTTAGAGTGATAAAGAGGGAGCAGTACAGGCCTCACCGTGAAGCAATGTACAGTTGATAAAGCAAGGTTTTCCGTGAATACCCCATCTGCCCACACCACCTCCACCTTCACATTGACAACATACACCTTCACCCACACCACCTCCACCTCTACCACCATTCAATATGTCGCATACCATGAAGTTGCCCATTTTCAAGGGCTTGGGAAGTGAGGACCCAAACCAATTTTGGTTTGTTGCAAAGGTTGTATGGATGACACAAAATATTATAGATGATCATATAAAAAAGGTGCAGCTGCTTACTTCTCTACAAGATCGCACATTAACATGGTTCATTAAGTATTGCACAAATAACCCATTGGCATCATTAGCAGACACTCAAATTGATCTGAATAAGGAATTTGGTAGGCCCAAGTTTGAATTGAAATCAGTCGTTGGATTCAAGGAAATCATGATGAGGCTTGGAGAAACAACCTGGGAGCTGGATTAGAGATTGAAGTGCTAGATCCGTGAAGGTAACTTGAATCTCATAGATATTCAGCACTGCGAATGGTTTATAGCTTCGCTCCTACCCCACCTAAGGGTTGCTTTATCACATCAAAAGATAGGGACTCAAGCGAAAGCACTGGAGATCATGAAGAGGTTACATGAGACACCTATCTAGGATGCTACTTTGGAGTTCAATAGATTCATGTGGAGTTGCAAAACCTCTTCTTGGAATTGCAGAGCTTGAAGAAGGAAAAAGCTACTCAACTGGAGGTGTGCGAAGAAGTTTGGTGCCTAAAATGTAAGAGCCAAGGGCATGATAAAGATCACTACCCTATTTTTGCAAATTATATTACAGGGGGGGGGGGGGGGGCAATGCCCCTAAGATAGGAGGCTGCCACGGGACCAATTGCAGGACTTGCACTATGGTGTGCTATCTGTCAAGTAGCTGGAAAATATGTAACATACAATTTTCATTTGCTACAGAAATTTGTACAAACGCTGCAACAATTATTCTGCAATTTCTGTAAATTGGTGGGTTGCGATGAGCATAACTTCTGTAGCTATGAATTGATGATGGAGAGAATGCACACATATCAAATGCAAATAGAAACTCAGCCTTCGGATCAAGGCACTGGGGGAGCACACAAAGGATATCAGTGCCACGGACGAGGTCAAGAAGGAGGAGAACCTGGTAGAGGTTGAGGACAAGTTATTTGCTACAATTGCGAAGTGCTAGGACACTACAAGATGGAATGTACGAGGCAGACATGCCCATCATATTGGTACTGCACTCAGTTTGACTACGTGATAGAATAATTCCCTATATTGATAGCTAATATGTAGGAGAAGAAGGCGCAACATCAACAACCTACCCATAATCTACATATGATGAGGGTCGAGCCTGACGAAGAGGATCCCAATGTGAATATTGTGTTGCGAAGCGGGATGATCATTGGTGATGATAAAGGAAAGAAACTTGAAGAGAGTGAGTGGGCTTGCAAGGCTCTAGAAAAGGAGGTTGGGTTTGATCTAGAGCACGTGAAGGAAACATTCATGGAAGCAAAGAAAAGCTTTGATGAGGCCTCTACCTTAGGAAGTCAGGACAAGCTATCTAAAGAAGCTGACCCCTCCATGATTACCACTTTCTTAGAGACTTGTATGAAGCTATTATGTGATAGAAAGGTGGTGAAAGGGCTTCAAGAACTAATAAATAAGTGTGCTGGCAAGGAAGGTGCTCCTGAAGGACACTGTGTAGTAAAAAAGATAGGCAAACACAAGACAAGAATAGAGCACGAGATGAGGCTTACCGCACAAATAGGACAGTATGAAAGGGATCAAGTTATTTTGGATTTGGGGTTAGATGTGAATGTTTTTCCTAAATAGACATGGGAAAGAATCAAGAGACCTATTCTGCAGTGGTCTCTGATTCAATTGAGAATGGAAAATCAACATAATATTATCCCTGTGGGGAGATTGCATGGAGTGACTATATATGTAGAAGGCGTGTTGGCCGATTTTGAAGTGATAGAGATTATTGATGAAAACAATCCATATCTTGTGCTCTTGGGAATTGATTGGGCTATCAACATGAATGTGGTAATCAATTTGATGAAGTGGAAGATGTCGTTTGAAAGGAAATCTCTCTGCGTAGTAGTACCATTGGAACCTGCAGAAGGACAACACTATATTGAACCAGTCCACAACTATGAGGAGAGTGATGATGATTTGGACCAGATCTATAAGATAAAACCACGAGACCATGATTGGGTTAATCTGACAGCATATAGATGTATTTCATGGGACTGTGAAAGTTCCTGTACATCAGATTCTGATGAGGAATTGGAACATTGACAAAATAGGTTGCACTAAGTATCTATGTTGCACTGTAATATGATGACTAAATCATTATGTTGTGTATCATCGGAGGTAATAATTTTGCCTTATTATGATGGTTTGAATGACGTGGATAAATTTTTGGATGCATTTTAAAGGGAAGTACCAGAGAAGCATCACCTTTAAGCACTGGATTTGGCGCTGCGCACTACGCTTACACGGTGGTGGGGTATGAATAAAGATGAATTTGATGAATGGTGCCAGTATAGTAGAATGATGAGATTGCGGTTTGGTCACTTGAAAGTTCAGCTTACTAAAAAATATGATGGGAGAAATGACCTATGATCATTTAGAAAAATGGACTAAGGTCTATGGAACGAAGTCGCAGCGAGAGTAGGTGCATATTTTTTGTCACACTTTGGACATCATTCCTATGAATTGGTACTTGGAAACATAGCTCCTCCATGGTATCATAGAGTGGGAAATTTTTAGAGAACGATTTTTTATGACCTTCAGCTTTGAGTATGGGTTCGAAAGCATTGACGTAGTGCTGCATGATTTTAATGTGACAATCTTTAGAATACCACAAGATCCTTTAGAATTGATTCAACCAGATTGGAGCACCCAGCTGTGCCATGTGTTGGAGTGCTATAACATGACCACTGAAGAAGGTGATGAGCACAAATAGAGAAACCAAACATCACCATACCATTGAAGACTAGACAAGTGAACATTGGCACAGAGGTGGAGCCGAAATTTGCAAATATTGGAGATTACTGGGACAATGCCACAATAGACAAGGTCGCTGAGTTGCTCTGTGAATATCAGGATTTGTTTGCTAGTAACCAAATTTTCAGACTTGAAAGGTATCATAGGAGATTTGGGAGTGATGAAAATTACTTTGAAACTGGATGCAAAGGCTATTACGCAAAGGGCATATCACCTTAATCTCAAATACAAGGAAAATTTCCGCTTGGAGTTGGACAAGATGCTTACAACATATATTATTGAATCGATGAAGGAATCTGATTGGGTGAGTCCAATCATCATTCAATAAAAGAAGAAGAAGGATGAAATAAGGACTTGTGTCAATCTTAGGAAGCTTAATGATGCTTGCGTTCATGATCCTTTTCCAACTCTGTTCACTCATGAAGTATTGGATAATGTTGGAGGGTGGAAGGCCTACTCATTTACTGATGGGTTCTCTAGACACCATCAAATTAAGATCATGCCAGAAGATAGGAGTAAGACCACCTTCGCGATAGAGTGGGGATGTTTCCAGTATATAGTGATTCCTTTTGGACTCAATAATGCATCAATGATCTTCTCGCTCGCAGTCATCGTGACGTTCAAAGAATTTATTCACAAGTTCTTGGAGATATATTTTTATGATTGGACAACGTTTGGGCTAGCCAATTTGCAATTGATGTTGGATACATGCTAAAGGTATCGAATTGTGCTAAAAGTGAAGAAGTTCTTGTTCTGTGTCCCTTTCGAAATCTTGCTGAGTCATGTGGTATGCAGACAAGGACTTATGGTGGACCCTGCTAAGATCATGATAATAATTAATTTGGAGGCACCAAGAAGTGTTAAACAGCTTTGTGCAACACTGGGCCACACTGGGTACTATCGGAAGTTCATCAAAAGTTATGCTCAAATTACCATGCCTACGGAAAAGATACTGAAGAAGGATGCTAAATTTTGTTTGGATGAAGAATGTCAACACAACCTGGATGTATTGAAGGAAAAAATGGTCACTGCGCTGATCCTAGTCTTCTCGGATTGGAAGAAGGAATTTCATATGCATGTGGATACCTTGTGTATTACGCTAGGAGTAACGTTGAGAAAGGCTGGCGAAGGGGAATTGGATCATCCTATAGCATTTCCGAGTAGGAAGTTGTCAAAGGATGAAAATAATTATTTGACAATAGAGCATGAAGGCTTGGATATGGTGTACGTACTCGAGAAGTTCAGACATTACCTACTAAGCAGACATTTCAAGATGTACATAGACCATTCTGCATTGAAATATCTAGTTAATAAGCTTATGTTGGGGGGGAAATATGCAAATGGCTATTGTTATTTCAAGAATATGATTTTGAAGTAATTGTGAAGCTAGGAAGATTGAATGCAGGGCCAAACCATTTGTTGCACATTGAAACACGAAAGGAGCCTACTAATTTGGAGGAAGAGATGCCTGATGCACAACTCTTCATGATGTGCATAGAATATAATCACTTCGTGGATATTATCCATTTCTTGACCACAGGAACAGCTCCAGAAGGATACACCAGTCAACAGAAGAAATAATTGGTGGCGCGCGCAACAAATTTTTCTATAATTGTAGACCTTTTATATAAAATGGGATTGGACGAGATACTTCGATGTTATGTGCTTGATTTTGAACGAAACAATATCCTCACTGAAGCTCATGGAGGAGCTGAGGGAGGCAATTATGCAGGAAAAGCAACAATGTAGAAGCTTTTGCGCATTGGGTTATGGTGGCAACACTGCATAAGGATTCTGAAGCCTATTGTAAGGCATGCGATGCATGTTAGATAATGGGTAGGCCATCGTGGAGGGATGAGTTGCCTTTGAATCTGTAGGTGTCATTGCAACCATTTGAGAAATAAGTAATTTATTTTGTAGGACCGATTCAACCTACAAGAAATTAGATGGGTGCACAGTATATCATCACTGTGACTGAATATTTGACTAGATGGGCGAAGGCATAACCTAGGAAGGACTATACATCGGAAACAACAACAAAATTCTTGTTTGAAGATGTGTTGATCAAGTTTGGTTACCTAAAGGTTTTGATGAGTGATTGTGGTATGCATTTTCTCAATGAAACAATCCACGTGCTGAAGATAAGCCACGAAGCAGACATATAGGCCAAAAACATGTAACTCCAAGACTTTCAAGATGCTCCTACTGTTGAGGTATTCATCAAATAGGTGCTAGAGCTTAATTCTCTCTTATTAAAACAACAAGAACAATTTTTCCAAAAGATGTCACATATCGCTCCTTATCTTATCACTAGTGACCAACTAACGGATAAAGCGATTGACCAGGGAACTAAGTTTAATGATATAAACACAAGAATCTCATATTTCATAGAATGGAAAAAAATAGAAGAGGGGAGGAAAGCTAATCTACCTGAGATCGAGGAGATAGACAAGGACATTCTTTTCACATATTGGGATGCAAATATCGAACAAGCTGAACTAGCAGTGGAAAAAATGGCTGGGGTGTCAAAGAATATAGGAAAGGCAATAAACCATACTTTGTTTGTGACCAATTTGGGGAAAGAAGGCAACCCAAAAGAACTAATCAATCTAAATTACTTGCATAATAGATGGAAGGAAAGAGAGGAAACTCAAAGGGAAGCAATCGAAAAGTTAGCAATGACTAATTGGGAGTCATATTGGTAATACCTCGTCAAGCCACACAATCAAATCATAACCCTTAACTACTCACTCTATTCAACTCAGCAGATGTTGCCACCTCTCATAGATGCAATTTTCACAAGATAGGCCAGAAAACAGTTTGGGGCACCTCCTCAAGTCAAATCGATGGCCGATATGTGCGATTTGAAGGAAAATCTAGTCGACAAAAAATCATCATCACAACCTTTTCTCATCAAGCCATTGTTTATTTTTAGAGTTAGTTAACTAGTTAGGAGGAATGTTGTTTGAAACTTCCTCAAATTTTTGTATAATCTATTTTTGAACATTAGTTAGAATAGTATTTATACCCTTCTCATGCATTTAGAGAAGGGTCTAGAATTTTATCAAAAACATTTGCAAAGAACACACTATTGTAAGTTTGTGAATTATTTGGTGAAATTATGGAACATGATCATTTGTTTTAAATACCAAACTACTTTCTTTTGTTGATGCACTTTTGTATACTTAGAAGATAATTTGATCCGAAAAAAGGAGTTGATCTACATCATTAGTCAAATGAGAAAAACTTCACATATATGGTACTTCTACCTTAAAGTATTAGTCCTATTTCTATTTAATTAGTGACAACACTTTATTTTCATGAATTGTATATGAGATATGTTTTCTTTGTTAAAGCATTAATTGTACTATTGTATGATGCCTAGCTGAGATTATTTATTTTCATATCTATATATATCCATATATATATACCATCACATATGTGATATAGTTTATACATTTCTTTGACTAACTATTTAGTCAAAGAAATTACCTTTGCATGTTATTATCTCTGTTTTATGTGTGATTGATCTTTATTGTCACATGTCAAGCATATATCTTTGTAGATCGCATATTATATAGAACTATCCCAGGTTTATATTAGATTAAGTTAGCTAGAGATTTGCATGATAGAATAGGTCATTTAAGTTATCATTATTCTATTACAATCACTTGTAAACCACCCACTCTCATTATAAAACACATACTGGGAAACTGGTCCCATTATCCCCAGCCAGAGCCACCACATTAAATGGAAAAGGAGTTATCTTAAGGTCTACACCTAGTGGTTATCCCCCATGTTGGAGCAGCAAAAATCTGAGGCCTCAACATTTTGGCACTAGAAGGAGGGCCATCTGGCTATGAATGTCATATAAACCTAAAGATCAATTGAAAAACATTCATAAGAGTCAAAAACCCTCCACCTCTTCTACACCTTCTAGATCTCGTTCAAAATCTCCGGATCAGAAATATAAAGTTGTAGAAACATCTCCCTCATCTCCTAAAGTAGTAAGACACCCACCTTCTCCATATTAAACTCCCGAGTCTCCCAAATTCCATTCTTTGATACATAAATTGGAATAGATATCCATTTCTGCTGAGAAACCAAAGAGGCTTGAAGCTTCTAAAGAAAGTGTTACTTCCTTATTATGAGAAACTGGTGTATTAACTAGATTGAAAAGTGAAAGGCTTGGAGTAACTCCTTTTGAGTTTCCCATCCCTCCACGATGTAGGAAAGTTATTACATCAATATCTGAATCAGATACTAGCGAGACCACATCATCATTTCATCCATTCACTTCTTCATCCATTTCTGCTCAATCCACTACTTCCCAACTATCCACTTCTCCAACTAGTACTACTACTAGTAGTAGTACTAGCCCATTTTCCCAGCCTTCAACTCAAGCTATGGCCAATCAACCCGCTAAACCTTGGACAAATCTTGGTGCTATATTGGTTACTAATCCAAATGCTGTCCCAGCAAACCCAGAAACATGGTTACCTAAGTACAATCCTGATGATGGTCTTCCAACTGAAGAACATCTAAATAAATTTATGTTAGCCATGAATCTTAATGAAATTGCACATGAAGATGTTGTAATCATACTATTTCCTTATACCTTTCAACCATCTGCTATGTCTTGGTATTTTTCCTTTTCGATGAGTTCAATAAGAGACTGGGATACTTTTTAAGAATTATTTCTTGCAAATTTTGGTGATGACTGGACCATTGCATCCTTAATTAATGATCTTTCTAACTTAAAAGAAAATTTAGATGAAAGGATCAAAGACTTCAACTCCAGATTTAACAAGTTACTTAACAAAATCCCAGCAGCCTCAAAACCCATAGTAGATGTACAAATAGAATGGTACATATCCTCTCTTCCTTATAATATTGCAATTTTTGTAGATAGAGCCAATAAGACTACCCTTGTAGAAAACATGAAAGAAGCATTGTCTGTAGAAACAAAGATTATAGCTTTAGAAATGAGATCACAAACAAACAAAAGGAAGTGAAAGAAAGTAACATTTAGGATGATTCAGAAAAATAAAACTTTAAAGGACCTGTTAGCACTTGGAATTCACCTAGGCTGAGATAGACAAACTCTCAAGGCTACATCAAACCATTTCACCTCATAGCTAGCCCTATGAGGTATGAGAAGGCTCTCTCGGGTCAGATTCGGTAGATCTTTCAATATGATAAGCTGACCAATTAGGAATCAAGATTTTAGGCTAGTAAATTGATAAGGGGGGTTGATTTAAAGATTTTTGGTTTTTTGGTGGCAATTGGAGGGAGTGCAATTCAGGGTGCGGGGATTGAGAACAGTTTTTGCAGGGGGATCTTTGGGGCAAGGTAGGAGTCAGCGCTGATGCCTTAATCTGAGATGGATGATCAGGGATGATAGAGAAGGAGCTAAAGAGGGCAAACAACCATTTGAATCCTCTCTATATAGTAGAAAACATAAATTTTGAACAAACTAAAAAGATGAGCATGTCAAAGCATGTATTCAAACTTTACCACTTCATCTGTCCAAATAGAAGCAAAAGAGAGATGTAGAATACATAAACAAACTTACAAGAACATGTAGAGAACACACCATCAACACTACAATCCACAAGAATCCACAAGGATGTCTGTAAAACCCTGGCCTTCTTCCTCTTGAAATTGCAAAGATAGATGTACAATATACAATGAAACTTTCTCCCACAAGAGTCCAACCTTCCAACCTCTCAAAATTGAC
>APFE030356178.1:42999-67018 GCA_000404065.3 Pinus taeda
GGATGGTAGTGAAATGGATTCTCAGATATTTGAAAGGTACCACAAATCAAGCATTATGCTTTGGTGGTTCAAACATTTCTGTACAGCGATATGTTGATGCAAATATGGCAGGTGACAGAGATAACAGGAGGAGCACTACAGGATATGTATTTACTGTAGGTGAAACAACTCTTAGCTGGGTTTAAAAAATCCAAAGTGTTTTTGCACTTTCAACAATAGAAGAAGAGTATGTTGTTGCTACAGAGGCTAGTAAAGAAATTATTTGGTTACAAAGGTTTATGGGTGAATTGGGTAAGGAGCATGATATGGGTATGTTATACAGTGATAGCCAAAGTGCCATTCATCTTGTAAAGAACTCAGCATTTCAATCCATGACTAAACACATATAGCTCAAGTACCATTTCATATGATCAATGTTGGAAGATGGAGAGTTGAAGCTGGAAAAGATACACACTAGCCAGAATCTTGCAGATATGCTAACAAAAGTTGTAGCTAGGGAGAAACTGAGAATATGCACAATTTCAATTGGTTTTCAAGGATGACGATGAAGATGAGAAATAGCCAGGTCCAAAGAGGAGTCATTGTCTAGCGAATGAAGCAGTGGTGGTGTTGCTACAATCATTCTCTAAGTGGGAGATTGTTGAGTATGGAGCATGATTGTTTAGAGGTCTTTGTTTCAGCTAGATGTATACCCCAGGAAGTTTGTACACCACTCCATGCGGGGGTCCATGGGCCAGCGGTCCCTCGGCAGGGGTTCGGGGGTAGCGCCCCCAAAGCTAAAAACAAATGTAAAATTGCCTTGTAAAATATAGTAATTTCTAGTCAATCTGGGCCATTCATTAGGCGGATAATCTAACAGTAAAACTTATGTTTAGTTTAGGGTTTTTTTCCCTAGAAGGCAACCCCTCTCTTTTTATGTAGGCATTGTATTCAGGCTGTGATATAGATGTGTATTTTTGAGTGAGAAGCAGAGAGGTGGGACTGTGAGAGAAAATAGAGGATATTACAACGGATTTGTTGTAGGTTGCGTTTCTTCATTTTGCTGGATAATAGAAAGGAAGGATTGGCTGTTTGGGGTGGATGTCGCCCAAACTAGGTGAACCATGTATATCTGTGTCTCTCTTGTTTTATGTGCTTTCTCTATTTATATTTCTGCAATATTTTATGTGTTCCATTGCTCCATAATATATAATTTTCTAACACTCAAGTTGCCTACGATATGGGAAAACCTCCCTCATCTTCAAACAAAGTAAATCTGACAGATTTAGTCCTGATAGGTGATATGTCTATCTCTCATACACCTCCATTTCTTCTTACTTATGAGATTTTCAATAGAAATGTCCATAATTTCCTTGTTGATTCATGTGCCTCTTCAAATATTATGCCAAGGATCATGTGCACCAAATTGAATATTACACCTCAAAATTTTGCAGTACACATAGTTCAATTGGATAGGACAAAAGTAGAGGTACTAGGAGAAATAACATTAGTTTCAATTAGGCTTTCCTCTAATCCAAAAATTTCGCAGATAATCGATATTCTAGTGGCTGATATCCCCAAATTTTATGGTTTAATTCTAAGTAGGGATTGGTCTGAAAAGTTGCACAGATACTTCACAACTGATTGGTCTCACATGTGGCTGCCACACAATGGTAAACCAAATAAAATAAGAGTAGACCGAGAGAAGTTCATGAAATACACAGACGTTAATCTCGAGGGAAGTGATGAACCTATTGACTTCACTAATAATATCATTGGTAATCACTCCGCTGAGTCATTTTTGGGATATTTTAATGATCAAAGGTCCCCCTTTCCGAATGATGTTGTAGTGTCTCAAATAGATAATTTTCCACAAAGATATGCTTCAAAGTGTGTAAATATAGTAGATAAAATTTTAGATAATTCATTATTTTGGACTCTTTATTTTGATGGTTCCAAATTTGAAGATGGTGCAGGTGCATGATGTATTTTAATCAACCCTCAAGGAGAGAAAACCATATTAGCCTGCAAACCTGAATTTCAATGCACTAACAATGCCACAGAATATGAAGCATTAATTCAAGGGTTGTATAAAGCCATTTCCCTCAATGTCAAATATTTGCAAGTGTATGGGGATTTTGAAATAATAGTTAAATAGGTAAGAAATACAATTCATTGTGTGTCTGGGCACCTTAAACATTATCAATCTCTTGCTCAGAATCTTTCTTCTCATTTCACTATTTTTAACATTTCTTCAGTTCCTAGATTCCAAAACGGAAGTGATGATTTACTTGCTAATGTGGCATCCAAGCTTATACCTTCAGAAGAATTTAGTCCAGTTAGATTTTCAATAGAGTTAGTTTTTAGGACATCCATTCCTGAAAATGTGACAAATTGGAGAGTATTTACTAATGATGCGGGTAATCTCGATTTCCTTACATCAGAAGGGTCTTATGAAGAATAGACCATAGATGAACACGAGCATGATCTACAAAATCAACCATAAACAAGATCAAAACCAAATTCAGAAGTATGTAATTAATATGGAAGATCTCTATGATATAAATGATAGATTCAAGAGGACTGCCAACTCCAAAACTCAGAGTTCCACTCTGAGATTTGAAGTAGAAAACCTAGGGTCAACTGAAAAACCTCAAAATTTCAACCTACGTCTTGTTTTATCATCTGAAGAAATGATATCATTCATTAAGTTGTTAAAACCATATAAAGGTGTCTTTTCATGGGATTATGCAGATCTCAAGATCTACGATACATTTTTAATTCAAAATACCATACCAATGACTTTGAATGAAAAGCCAGTAAAACAAAAGCTTAGAAAATTCTCCCAATCCTTGAAAGTCAAATCAAATCTAAATTGAACAAGCTTCTCAAAGCCAAAATAATATTTCTTGTTAGACACTCAAATTAGGTATCAAATATGGTCCTTGTGAGGAAAAATAATAGTGGTATTAGGATTTGTATTGATTTTAGAAATCTAAATAGAGCTTTTCAAAAGGATAACTTGCCTTTGCCTACTATGGAGCAATATTGCAATCAGGTATAGGTTCTAAATTAATGTGTTTTCTAGATGGATCTTCAAGATACAATCGAATTCTTGTACATCTAGATGACAAATAAAAGACAATGTTCAGGACCAAGTGGGGGACATACGCTTATCAGAAGATGCCTTTTAGACTCATAAATGAAGGTGCTACATTCCAACGTGCTATGGATATTTATTTCAAATGTCTAGTTAATAAATCAATTTTTATTTAATTAGATGAAATATAATCTATTCTAAGGATAGAAACAATCATTTAAATGACCTAAAGCACATTTTTGAAAGATGCAAGAAATATGGCATTTCCTTAAATCCAAAAAAATCTTATTTTGATTTACCGAAAGGCAAACTCCTTGGATTTATAGTGTCCAAGAAAGGGATTTGTATTGATCCTAATAGAGTCCAAGAGATTGAAAAAATTCCTCTCCCACATAACAAAATGACCATGCAATTGTTTCTAGGCCAAATTAATTTTGTAAAAATATTTGTTCCATATTTTTCATAGATTGTCCTACCCCTTCGAGCAATGATAAGGGAAAACACAATCTTCAAGTGGGGTAAAGATGAAAGAGAATCATTTGAGTTGATTAAAAAAACCATTATTAATGCTCCTTCTTTAACAACTCCTGACTTTCTCAAACCTTTTGTGTTGTACACTTTTTTATCTAATACATCATATGCAGTGGTTTTAACACAACTGAATGATCAAAATATCGAGGCACCCATCTCCTTTTTCAGTTCTAACTTGGAAGGTGTCGAGCTAAACTATTCAACTGTTGAGAAGCAAGATTTTTTTGTTTTTAAAAACTTAAAACATTTCAAACCTTTTCTTCTTAAAACCCATACAAAGGTAGTAGTATCTTTACCTTTACCTTTACCTTTATCTTTATTATTGGCCAACACTTTTCAAGGATGCGCATGAATATGAAAGAAAATGTAAAACCTATCAAACTACAGCTATAAGAGAAAAGAAGCAAACATTTCCTTTGCAACTAGTGAACATCCAACAACCATTCAAACAATGGGGATTAGATATAATTGGTAAGATTGTTCCTAACTCTTCCAAGCAACGCAAATATATCCTTACATCTACTAATTATTTTACAAAATGGGTAGAAGCTATCCCCTTAAAGGTAGCTAATACAGGAAGCATTATGGATTTCTTTGATCAATACATAATTACCAGATTTGGCTTACCCATAGCTTCAATGTTTAACAATGCATCTTATTTCTTTAGAAATACAATGATAGAATTTTCTTAAGCGAGGTTTTAAATTAAAGTATTCAACAAACTATTATCCACGAGGTAATGGGTTAGCAGAATCGACAAACAAAAACCTCATCAGAATTATCAAAAGGACTATTGACCAAAACCATATGAATTGGCACAAAGCATTGATATTTTCTCTTTGGGCAGACAAAATTACACAAAAGGCCTCCATCGCTTCCTCTCCTTTTGTGTTAATTTATGGAAAATAAGCTATGCTGCCCACAAACATAGCAATTCCATCTCTTGCCCTAGTGCAATTCATCGATGAAAACCCTTCATCCTCTCTCAAAGCAAGACAATTCCAGATTCTTAAATTCGAGGAAGAACGAGAAAAGGCTAAAGAAACCCACTTCCATCATCAACAATTAGTCAAAGCCTCTTTTGATACAACCTCTGCCAGTCATAAAACTTTTGAAGTAGGTGATCTAGTTTTGAAATGGGACAAAGCACTTGAGGAAAAAGGTAAACATACCAAATTTCAAAGACTATGGCTTGGCCCTTTCCAAGTCATTTAGAAAATTGGTCAATCAACATTTCTTTTACAAAACTTATCAGGAAAGACAGACTCCTTTCCCATTAATGGGAAAATTCTCAATAAATACTTTTCCTAGAAGATAACCTCTTCTAATTTTGTATCATATCCCCTTTAAAATTCGTAGGAAAATAAAGTTTAAGTAGTATTTACTTTTGGTTTTTCAAAACAAAATCTTTGACAATATTTTTTTGATTTTTCGCTTCCATAAGTAAGAAAACTTAAAGAAATAATTAGGACATTTGAGTATTAAAGTAAGCCTAATTTCTTTGGAAAAACTTGATCTTGCTGAAAAATTTATTCTATGAACAAACTCTTACCTTTACAAAGTATAGATGTGTTGTTATTAGTCAAGAAAAGAATCTTTAATCTAGTAAGGACTTTCTGCAGATGAGTATCTTAAAACTCTATCATTATCATCCAAAACTCTTAAATGAGCCAACGATTCACCCCATATATATATTTTAGAGTGCAATTCTAAAATATAAAATACCTAGAAGATAATGAGTCTTATTACGAGTTTTTTTACCATGATCATAGGGAAATAATTAAATTGATATTACCAAAACTGCATACTAAAACATGGTAATAGCCAATGATCTAATCAATCAGAGTACAAGGGGTCTCATCAAGAGCTAGCTTGTTTAGTTTAGTTACAACGACTGAGTGGCATTATCATTATTAGGTTACCAAGCCTAGACAATGTCTTTTAAGAAACTGAAAAGGTTATATAAAAAAAAAAAAAAGGACAAGCTCCAAATGAGATTGGAAGCAAGTGAATATCATTTTGAATTTTGAAGATTGCTTCAGATGGGACAATGAATCATTGTTGGTTAAAAGATAACCCTGTTGAGGCTATGAATGCCTGTTGGGAGCAGAGGCTCTATCTGTGATAAATGAGAAAAAACCAAAAACTAATTTGTAGAAGACACCTGTTATATCTCTTTAAATCTTTATATTGGGTAGTGAAAGCATTTTTATTTTTATTACTACAAAGGGTAAAGTAGTTGAATAAATAGATTGAAAAGTGATCATGGTTCTAATGAAATGTTTTTTTACTTTATAACTCTTTTAGTTATTACTCCTATAACTCTTCTTACTTTGAAAGTTCTAGAAATTTCTTAAAACCAATCAGAGGTAACTAGTTCTCCCAAGTGAATCACCAATTGTTGTACTATGAAACAACCCCCCCCCCCCATTTATACATATAGTAATAGCTAATGTTAAACATATAAATGGGGACCCTTTTTAATTTTTTTTAGTCTTTAAAAAATAAATCCAAACTCTAAGAAATTGCCTTGAAAACTCCTAGAACGACCCAGTTTTAGGACCCTCATCTCAAATCACAAATCACATTTTCTCCATGTGATAATCATAAACACCTTAAAGAAATTGCGATATGCGATCGAACCTCCTGTTATGACATACTGATAAAAACCCCTTGAGAAATTGCAATCGCATTTCACAGGAGTCACAAATAAATAAGACTTGGCACTATGTCATCCGTTAACGATTTGTGAAATGCGATATTGTGATATTCGCAATTGCATTTCTCATTATGAGCGGGTAACTCTATATAACACCTCTTTAAAAACTTTGATGTGTGAATAAAGCAGCAAGCATGGGAAGTAACTATGTTTTAATATAATAATGAATGGTTTGATAGGGTAATTAATGTTTAGCGGCTCGAGGAGAGGTAATGACTTTCTAAGTTATAGCTAGTTAATGCTGAGTATCTCACTTGAAATCCCCCCACAATTCAAAGTCATTTCACAAAGCTTTCAACCTTAATTGCCCAATATTGTTTGTGCTGATATATCTCATCCATTTTAGGCAAGCTACAAAAGACATGTCATTGTGGAAGGTGATGTAGAGAAAGAAAAAGTAGAGCATTACAGAGTTTGAGCTAGTAGAAATGTCTCCTATATTCTCTGATACAGTCTACAACGCTAATGGGGGAGCAACGGCTCGGGAGGTCATATACAATAAGCTTGAGGATGAGCGTCCCAAGATTACTGTCACAAAAGAAATGACTGACTCAATAAGACCTTTGGGACTCTAATTCAACAACGTTGCTTGTTCTTTCCTCCACAAAATAGGAGTGAGAGCAAAAATCCTCCCGTACATTGATATGATTAGGTGGGTGGTGGAAAACCTCACCATTGAAGATTGGAAATTCAATAACTTGAGAATGGAACTCATGGGGTCATTCAAAGCGGAAGACCTGAAGCAAATGTACGATATACTTGACCCTCACGCTATATATGATAAAACATATGTGACCAAATTTGCAAAGAAGAATGAAGAACCCTTCAAGATGATCTAGTGCTGGAGAGTATTGGAGAACAAGTTCAAATTTTATAAAATGGGTATGTATCTTGTAGCCTCTTTGGCAAACCGCTACAACTATGTAGCTGCTATGTTATGTAGACTGTACGAGTTACCTAATAATGCTAAGTTTTCCATAGAATGGATTCCTTTGATTGATTCCTGTGTTAATTCCCACATTATGAATTGGTCCACCGTCCTATCTAATAACCTAGCCACCGCCATCACTGAATATCAATGGAATAGATCCTCCTCTCCAAAAAACCTTCCTCCATTCTATTTTAGTGCCTACATTATGGATTCCATCTATTTCTACATTAAATTTCCAATCATGGGTTGGAAATGGACCTTGCAGGACCCCCACCCTATCCATCTCAACCATAAACAAATTTGGGAATCCCATTACATACCCCATTTCTATAAAATATGCCATGTTGTTACTTTTCATTTACACCAATTAAGTTTCAATAAAAAAACCCCCATGTTTTCCCAAGAAGCTGTTATAGACCTTTTGGCTGTCGGAAAATATTTTGTTGAAGAATGGTTCACCTACATTAGGGTTTTCAATAGTATAGCAGACCCACATGTCTTCCATTTGTATGCCTCTGATAAATTTTTAGCAAGAGAAATAGCCCACCAGAACGTGGGAAAAGGCTTGACCAAAGTTTTGAAAGAAAGAAAGAAGTTATTATGGATATCTTTTCCTATTAGGTGTGGTTCCTTTTCAATAACAAATTTGAACCATGCAATAAAGGAGTCAGTAAGCCTAGAAAGCCTTAGGCTCCATACTTTGCCCAAAAGGCAATTTGATCTAGACAAGATAGCATATAACATCACCATTGTAGTAAATATCAGGCCTTATAACCATGAGGCTAATGATTTTGAAGACCTTTTACAGTTGGCCGAATCCTTCGAACAATCATTCGAATGGGCAAGGACAAATCTGAGTCTTGGAGATTTTGAGAGCTTTCAGGAGTCCAGAAATAAAAGGCTTGAGGTAATCCCACTACATTTGTTGAAAATCAAGGACAAGCCTACGCTCACTGTGACTGTCAACAACGAGGGACCTAATTCTCGCATAGAGTCTCAAGTAGTTATAAGGAAAGAACTGAATACAGGGAAAGCCCACGACACCGAGACTACTGTAGAATCTAGTAGGAAATCAATCGAAAAGCTAGGTATGAGTACCTCACCTAAAGATATCGGTTCAGAGATCAAAAGTAGCAGTTTGGAGCTCGAGGGGGATCAATTCAAAAAGAAACTACAAGACACTCCCAAGACAACAAATGCCCAGGAAACTATGGAGCATCAAACTCCTTTGCATATTCAGAAAAACACAGAGTCTGAATTGATGGATGGGCAAGTGACAATTTCTCAACAAACTGAAATCATCCCCACTCTGCCCATATAAGAAATTGTCTTGAAGGTGACTGAAATCCCTCCTCTTAATGTGTTCTACAGCCCGCTGCACAAGGCTATAGTAAGGAGACAGAGGAAAAGGATAAGGATAACAACACCTGAACTCCCACCTGGGAATGAGTCAATGGACATAGTTTGGAAGGAAATCCCTTCCAACCTAGCTAAAAACTTGACTAGATGTCATAGCTTATAGGAGCATATGCAACTTCCACCATGGACAAAGCTATCGAAATATTTGTTTTGTTGAGGGAAAAGGAAGAGAAGATTGCATAGCTCAAGCAGCAGCTCGAAACAAAGAAGGAAAGTGTGAACAGGTAGGCCATTGAGTAGCTAGCCCAATTACAATAGAGCATGGAGGTGGTGAAGATAAGCCACAAAGCAGAGATAATGTGATGCAGGTAAGTTCCCTTTATGGACAGAGGCAACCCCTCTAGCCCTAGAGTGGGTCTAGTCATAGCAAGACAAAGACAACAACTAATTCTTTAAATAGTCATCGTTGAAAGAGCCTACCTTATACCGGTGTTCGATGAAGTCTTCGTTACACTGCTTCAGCTATCGTTTTGTTCCCCTTGATGAGTGATTCACCTGAAACAACATAAGAGAACAAAAAAACACATAATAGAGCACAATAATGAACTATCCAATTACAGAGTCAAGGAACCATAAGCTATCAAATATATTTCATACATGATATAGGAAATAACCATTGATTGTATTAATATGAGGAAAAATAAAGTTGACACCCATGCCTTGACATCGCAAGAAAAAGTAAATGCTTTCACTTTCGCATACTATATGAGTGCAATGTTTTTGATTTTTTGGATTTAATAACAAGCAAGCAAATGCAAGCTTGACTGATCAAAACAAATGTAATCTATGTTTCAATAGAAAATGGAAATAAAATCAACACATCAAACTAGTTCGATGACCAATCACTACAGACCAATTATTAAGGATATACAAGCAGGAAGGAAGTAAATTCAAAGCCAATAAGATGGTTGTGGACATAGTTCAGAATCTTGGAAGGACAAGAAACCCAAAACAAGTGACTTCTTGATGAAACCTTAAAAGAATTGGGTCACACAGCCCAAAAACTCAAGATTCAGACAAATGGAACCACGAAGGATATGTCTCAGCAAACACAGTCAAAACAAGCTTGATAAGATGTAAGAGACAACAAAGGACAAGCAACACTGACTTATTCAGGAGGCAGGGCTATGAAAAACAACCCTTCAAGAATTGTCATAGGGGTTAGACTAGCAACATGAGACGAATGCCAAATCGTTGCAAGAACGAAGTTAAAAACTAAGCGACGTCGTTGCAAATGTACACATGTATTCAACAATGTTCTGATTTCAGGAATCATTGTAGCTGTATGACAAGATATCCATGACGTACAATGTGGTAAAAGAGGACAAGGGTGATTCGTCGTAGCTGTTAAGAGCTAAACAATGACAATCTTAATTAAGAGGAAAAACAAGGCAAAAACACCTAAAAGACACCAGACTTGTCACTCAGATAGTGAGGTGGACTACCAGATCGACTCAAGTGATCCAAAACACTGACGGCTCAATCCTAAAATAAAGAGACACTATGTAATTCAATAAAAAACAAATCAAGAGCAAAAACAAGAGACAACACACAAAGGACTCCCCAGCGGAGTCGCCAACTTGTGATGTAGGTAAATTTCCTCTGCGGACAGAGGCAACCCCTCTAGCCCTAGAGTGGGTCTAGTCACAACAAGATAAATACAACAACTAATTCCTTAAATAGTCATCATTGAAAGAGCCTACCTTATACCGTTGTTCAATGAAGTCTTTGTTACACTGCTTTAGCTATCATTTTCTTCTCCTTGATGAGTGATTCACCTGAAATAACATAAGAGAACAACAAAACACATAATAGAGCACAACAATGAACTATCCACTTACAGAGTCAAGGAACCATAAGCTATCAAATATATTTCATACACAATATAGGAAATAACCATTGATTTTATTAATATGAGCAAAAGTAAAGCTTACAACAATGTCTTGAAGGGTCCAATTAGTATGTCTCTGTAAGCATTCACTTTCAAAGGTCTCCCAAAAAGACTGATAACTCTCTCTCTCACCCAAAAGCACTAGTATAAGGCTAAGGAAATCACAACCAAGCTTCCTTCTTATAAAACCATTTTACACTAACAATCCACAACCAATTGTTAGATTATCAGCAATTCACACTGCGAATTGTCAATCCAACACCAAGAACTAGCTAATTTGCTCACTACCAAAAATCTCATTGATCATATTCATGGAGGATGTTTTTATAGGAGGAGGAGCCTCCATAAATGAGGGAGAGGAAGCTTATCTTCATGGAAGGTTACTCAAAAATCATAACCACCATCTCAAATGAGGAAAGACAAACTTCCTTGACCCAACAACTAGTTCTAGAGCCACCCAGAAGCATATGTTTGAACTAATTCACCATATCTGGGTCGTCACAAGTCAAACACTAAGACTTAGAGGCGACATCGCGAGGAAACAATGTATTCAGAGCTATCATCGCAAGTAGTATACTGATGACTTGCGACGATCCCTAAAATCTGACCGTCGCTAAGAATAGATGTACTCTTGTGATGGTGTCACGAGGTTCTTGTTTACTTTGGGCTATCGTCGGAGGTAGAATTGTAATGTTTTGCGACAATCTTGAAACATAGGAAAAATGGGTCAACTTTAGGATTAATGAGCATGGTTAATCTTCTTGATTCATATGGAAGATGTGGACACATATTTTGATGTATGACATAAAGCAGATGCCATTGAGGGACTGACTCTACTTAGGATCAGGGGATACGGGGTCAGTGAAAAAATACTGTGTAACAGATGCCCCCTAAAGCATGAAGGACAAGAGAGTGGGAGGGGTGAAATGCTTTACAAAACCATAATTGAACCAAAACATCATCGAGGAGAGTCTGCAGACACAAGTACAACTGATATCTCTAATAGTGAAATAAATACATGTAGTTAAGGTATGGGCACATGCATCCAAAAGACAAATAGAACTGGCCTGTGGTATGGACGCAACCATCCAGCTGACAAGAACATATGAAAACATAGGTATGGTCACAACCATACAAAAAGACTCAAGAATGGTTGCAACCATCCAATCAAAAGAGTCATGTATAAATAATCCATGCAACCTGGACTTGTGTAATCTGAGCCCAGGGTCTTGATCCCGACCTGTCCATCATACAATTTCTAATATGCGAATAAATGTGTTGAAGTCGAGCATATTAGAAAATCTCTTTATTACCAACCAGTGATGTGAACTATTAACAAGCGTGAGAAAGATAACCAGTAAAGTCAATGGCTGCCAAGGTATTGCCAGTACAATCCACAAAGTGTGAAGAATGATCTGGAGTCGAACACTTGTGGAATCACCCGATTCAAGACCAATAATTCAAGCCTATTGTTGAGTGTGAAGAAATTTCCATTGAGGCATGCAAGCTCCAAGGTACTCGAGAGGGGTCTTTAGATCAACTTCTTGGATAATGAATTGATGTTGACAAGAAGCAATCCGTTGTAGGAGGACCATAATGTTTCCCACATCAATGACATGAGACAAGGAACAAGATGAAGATGGATGAAATAGAAAATCAGAGGAAGAGGTAAGCATACAAATTGTAGAAGGATTAAGCTCTTGAACATATCGGTGGCACGACTTCGGAATGCAACAACATTTTCGTACCAAGGGATCGAAGGTCATGTGGAGACAACAAGGATTGAATGGAATGAGGCAAAAATGGAGAACACAAACCCCAGAAGGCCAACGATGAAGTGAGGATATCCCAAACTTGGCGAGAGGCAACAAAGGTGTCGATGTTCAAGAGCAACAAGCTACTGTAGGTAATCATCAGAAAATTTCCAATATTTTCCCCCTCCATTGCTAATGAGTACCCCAATTATTTTTGAAACACAAGCTTGAAGGGGATAGCATATGCTTGCAATATAAGTTTGTCCTTCGAACAAATCCAACCCAGTTAATTTTTAACGAGGGCTAGGGAGGAGAAGCTCGGGTCTCATCATGGCGATGAGTCCAATGTCATCAAGGTTCAATGAGTCCGACATAGGTAAAACTCAACGTCTTTTTCATGTTTAGAGAGTTTGAAATATCCATAGAAAAGAAAACTCCAAAGGGGCCCTTTTCGTATTTTTGTGTCTCTCAAGCCCGAAAAGGTAGAAAACAATACTGGAGAGAACCACTTCACCATTTTAGTCAAGGAGCACTTTTCATAAATAGTGCCTGTAGTCTGAAAAATTAAAAGAGCTTACTGGATACACGAAATTTTGCAACCATTAACAAGCTCGAAACGACAAAGGCTGCGCAATCTTTTCACATTTCAAGAGTCATAAAAGAGCTTAAAATGGACCCCTCATTTTTATTCTCTTTAACAAGTCAAAAAGGGAGAAAATACTCAACAATATTTTCATATTTTACAAGTTATAAAAGAGCTTAAAGGTGACTAATCCTAGAGGAATGAGTGGTATAAAGGCTAGCAACTGGTTCTAGCAATGGTGGAACTGCTCAAAACATGTAGTGGTCAAGAGGCTAGCTAATAAAACCACTCATTGTTGTGGTCCCTCAAGAAAGGAAAAACAACCAAGTGAAAGAATATGATCAGCCAAAGAGATGGTGATGATGGAGTGAAACAACCCAGGCTCATCTAGTAGAAATTAGCTGATAAAAATGGTGATCACAAGGGTGAAAATTGTGTGTGGGTTCATTTTTACAGAAGCTTGAATCATGGAGAACTCTGCTTGAATTTAGTTTCATGTTTACACAAGCTTGAAATGAAAAACTGTGCTTGAATAAGCTTTGCATGCCCCGAACATAATGATTCAATCGAGGTACATGCTCCCCAAGCTTCATTGCATTCAACTAGGTGGATGTAATGAAGGTTCACTTTCAAGATCCAGGAAAGAATCGACTGGGATTTTACGAGATATTAGTCAAAGACTTGATTGGGGAAAGGGATTTGTTTCATTTTTTAACGAGGTTGACACACTGAAAGAACTATCCCCAAGGCATTTGTTTCATTTTTTAACAAGGTTGACACAAGATTAAGAACTCTCCTCAGGAGACCTTGATTCATTTTTTAATGAGGTCGACACAAGAAAAAAACTATCCTCAGACTTCTTGTTGCATTTTTAAAATGACGTTAACACAAGAAAAGAATTATCCTTGGAAAAACTGTTCATGGGCCATACGAGAACATGACTCCCAAGAGGTCTTCACTCGAGGGAAGAACCATGCTCTGGGAGGAATAAATGTCATTAGGCACCAATAGTAGAGAGGGTTTGAATGCCCCTAGTACATGAGTACGAGACCATCTGCATGATCATCAATAGATGCAGAGATGGAACAGGTAGCCACATAATTGACCTATGGTGGGGAAGTTACTGTTGGCAAACAAGAGCCGATAAGGGATGATGGTTGCATAGGAGGTACTTAGTGACCAAAGAATGAAAATTGATATATAGTCACAATTCTTCCATCACGTGGAAAACAAACCACATGGAAAAGAAAAGAAACAAGAGCCCCCATGACAAAAATATAGTCGCGGCCAAGGAGAGGACTAAAATCCAATGCACCTTCGATGACCATCACATCTATATAGATGGTTTTACCTCCCAAAGTAATATGGAACTTCGGAAGGATCCCTAAGGGTTGACTATGCTGGACAGTGGGCTGAGCTTGCTAGATTTGAGGTTGGCCCATTTAACTAGAGGGTTGACCTGGATGGATAGTAGGTCGACCTTGCTGGATCTGAGGCTGGCCCATTTGACGAGAGGGTTGACCTTGCTGGAAAGTGGACAAACCTTGCTAGATCTGAGGTTGGCCCATTTGACTAGAGGGTTGACCTTGGTGGGAAACGGGTTGGTTTGGTTGAGACAGAGGTTGACCTAGCTTTCCAGAAGGCTGACCTTGTTGGACAACCGGTTGGCCTGGCTAGAATTGAGGCTGACTTGGTTGACCAAAAGGTTACCCTAAGTAAACAAAAGAGGCACCTATGGCGGCTAAAGGTTGTCTCGGAAAGGGTTGTCCTTGTAGGCCTGAAGGTTGCTGTTGAAACGGTTGCCCTTGAAATGATTGCCCTTGAAAATGTAGGCTTTGTGGGCCACCATAAGTGGTGTGATTCCAGGAAACCATGAGCAGAATAGAAATATCAACTGTGGGTTCCGAAGGGAGGGACCCAATGTGATAAATATGAGCCCCTCGAGGATCATACTAGTACAACAAGTTATGCAGATAGGATGGTGGTTGGGAGCCTGGAGGGTTATGATTCGAGTTTTGAAGAGCAAACACGTATTGCTCATATGACCACCCTGCTAGAATGGAAATAAAGTGGGATATTACTTGTAGGGTGAATAACTCCGGATGCCAAAGATGAGGGACCGCTGTTAGTGAGCTCAAAAGAGGTCTCGACAACAATAGTAACCACCGAGGATGCAGTAACTGCACTAATGGAAGGAGCTGTAGAAGCCACACAAATAGTGGACATTGACGGATCAAGTGTGACCAATACATTGTGAATCTGAGGTATGAAAGGTCTTGAAGTCGGAGTTATAGCACGAGACCACACCGAACTTTGATTTAGAGACGTGGAACTCCTTATGTCAGACAAGTTATGATAGCGCAAAGGTAATGACATGCCAAGAGGAGTGCTAAAAGGGAAACCTTCCGAGGGAAGAGGAATTTCTCCACTTGACATAAGGTTCTCTTCACTGCTAACGGGACTTGTCTCATCCATGTCGGAAGAAGACATTGCAATCGAAACACGAGGAGGAGTAGATAGGAAGTCTTCTTCTGAAGGTTCCCAAAGACGATTCGAATTGATATCAAAAGGCTCCTCTCCTGGAGCGCTAGAGTCAAGAGGATGAACACTTGGAACAATGGGAAGGGTACCACTTGTATTCAATACCTCAGAAGAGATAGGGGATGCAAAGTCTCCGTCGCTTGGTAAAGAGGACGGGATTAGTGAGTTCGCTAGGAGGGCCTAAACTCAAAATCTGAGAAGAAGAGATAATCGAGTAGGGTTGCAACTCTACGTGAACCAAGAACACGGTCAAGATTTATAGGTAAAATGTGAGCATGGACAAATAAATTTTATGACATAGGAATGAAACTTGACCTTTTCATATTTAAAGAGTTAGGAAAAAGGACAAAATATGACTCTAGTCGCCTTCGAATGTTTAATGAGATTGAAAGGACAAGTGCTCAGATGATCCTTTTACTTTTAAAGAGTAAAAAAGGAATGGAAGTGACTGCTCTGGAGTACTAGACAAGAGGTTTACTAGACAAATCACAAAACTACATATACACCTTGGTTATTAAATGAAAGAGAAATGACCAAGGACTTTCCATACGGCAGTCAATCTTCCTGAATGCTGTGTTCAGTGCGTTACGATTCATACGGTGGTAGACTTGGCTTCCTATGGATAACAGGATGATAACCTAGTGGGGTCTCCCAATATATACACGATGGTACAGGGAGCACAAATTCGTACTAGTACCTATTGAATCACAAAAGGAGGAATCACCCAACCTTAGTGAAAATAATAGTAACTAGGTTTAATGACGCTGGAAAATGTCTCTAGCCTAGACCTCTACATATGTGAGCATTAGGTTCCATTGCGTTTTTAAGTTTATTCAATAGGTTTTAACAGTTAATCTTGAATTAAGTCTTGATTTCAAGGCCCTACCAAATGTATTTCAATAATTTCTAGGATGCAACTACAATGAGTAAAAAACCATTCCTTTTGATGAACAACTACCTAAATGAGGATAAGGAGTTCATTTCCAAGTGAATGAAAAACAATAGCAAGCGAATGAGAGAACAAAAGTGAAAGCAAGTAATCCAATCAATAGGAAACACAATGCATCAATTCTTCTTATCTCACAAATACTATGACGAAAAAATGAAAGATGCAAATTTCACTTTTCAATTCCTAATCATGAAGAATCTACTAATGCAAAATGCTTTCACTTTCGCATACTATATGAGTGTAATGTTTTTTATATTTTAGATTTAATAACAAACAAGAAAATGCAAGCCTGATTGATCAAAACAAATGTAATCTATCTTTCAATAGCAAACGAAAATCAAATCAACACATCCAACTAGTTCGATGACCAATCACTACAGATAAATCAATAACGATAGACAAGCAACAAGGAAACAACTTCAAACAAGACAATAAGATGGTTGTGGGCGTAGTTGAGAATCTTGGAAGGACAAGCAACCCAAAAAAGTGACTTCTTGACGAAACCTTAAAAGACTTAGGTCACACAGCCCAAAAACTCAAGATTCAGACAAATGGAACCAAGAAGGATATGTCTTAGCAAACAAAGTCAAAACAAGCTTGATAAGATGAAAGAGACAGTAGAGGAGAAGAAACACTAGCCTAGTCAGGAGGTGGGGCTATGAAAAACAACCCTACAGAAATCGTCGCAGGGGTTAGACTAGCAACATGAGATGAACGCCAAATCTTCACAGGAATGAAGTTAGCAACTAAGTGACTTCATCACAAAAGTACACCTATCTTCAGCGATGGTTTGATTTCAGGAATTGTCGCAACTGTATGATGGGATATCCATGATGTATAGCATGGTCAAAGAGGACACGGGCAATTCGTCATAGCTGTTAAGAGTTTAACAATGACGATCATAATTAAGAGGCAAAATAAGGAAAAAACACTTGAAAGACACTAGACTTATCACTCAAACAGTGAGGTGGACTACCAGATCGACTCAAGTGATCCAAAACACTGATGTCTCAGTCCCAAAACAAAGAGACACTATGTAATTCAATAAAAAACAAATCAAGAGAAAAAACAAGAGACAACACACAAAGGACTCCCTAGCGGAGTCGCCAACTTGTGATGCAGGTAAGTTCCCTCTGCAGACAGAGGCAACGCCTCTATCCCTAGAGTGGGTCTAGTCACAACAAGACAAATACAATAGCTAATTCCTTAAATAGTTATCGTTGAAAGAGCCTACCTTATAGAGTTGTTTGATGAAGTCTTTGTTGCGTTGCTTCAGTTATTGTTTTCTTCTCCTTGATGAGTGATTCACCTGAAACAACATAAGAGAACAATGAAACACATAATAGAGCACAACAATGAACTATCCACTTACAGAGTCAAGCAAGTTCCATTAGCTATCAAATATATTTCATACACGATATAGGAAATAACCATTGATTGTATTAATATGAGCAAAAGTAAAGCTTACAACCACACCTTGACATCGCAAGCTTCCTTGAAGGGTCCAATCAGTATGTCTCTATAAGCATTCACTCCCAAAGGTCTCCCAAAAAGGCTGATAACTCTCTCTCTCTCACCTAAAAGCACTAGTATAAGGCTAAGGCATTCACAACCAAGCTTCCTTCTTATAAAACTATTTTACACTAACAATCCACAACCAATTGCTAGACTATCAACAATTCACATTGCAAACTATCAATCCAACACCAAGAACTAGATAATTTTCTCACTACTAGAAAACTCGCTGATCATAGTTATGGAGGATGTTTTTATAGGAGGAGGAGCCTCCATAAATGAGGGAGAGGAAGCTTATCTTCATGGGAGGTTACACAAAAGGTGGAGCCACCATCTCAAATGAGGAAAGGCGAACTTCCTTGACCCAACAACCAATTCCAGATACACCCAGAAGCATTATGTTTGAACTAATTCGCCATATCTAGGTCATCGTGAGTCAAACACTAAGACTCGGAGACAAGATCGCGAGGAAAAAATGTATTCAGAGATATTGTCACAAGCAGGATACTGATGACTTGCAATGATCCCTAAAATCTGACTGTCACTAAGAACATATGTACTCTTGCGATGATGTCACGAGGTTCTTGTTTACTCTGGGTTATCATCACAGGCACAATTCTAATGTCTTGCGATGATCTTGAAACATAGGAAAAAAGGGTCAGCTTCAGGATTAATGAGCATGGTTAATCTTCTTGAGTGATATGGAAGATGTGGACACATATTTTGATGTATGATATAGCAGATGCCATTGAGGGACCGACTCTACCCGGGATTTGGGGATACGGGGTCGGTGACAAAATACTGTGTAACACATATCGACCAAAAACATGCAACTCCAAGACTTGCAACAAGCCATGGAAAGATATAAGGATGTTCCTACTATTGAGGAATTAATTAAAGAGGTGCTAGAGATTAATTCTCTCTTATTAAATCAACAAGAACAATTTTTCCAAAAGATGTCACATATCACTCCTTATTTGATCACCAGTGACCAGCTAATGGATAAAACAATTGACCAGAGAATTGAGTTTACTGATCTAAACACAAGAATCTCAGAGTTCCTCGAATGGGAAGAAACAAAAGAGGGGAGGAAAGCTAATATGCATAAGATCGAGGAGATACAAAAGGACGTTCTTTTCACAGATTGGGATACCAATATCAAACAAGACGAACTAGCAGTGGCAAGAGTGGCCCAGGTGTCAAAGAATATAGTAAAGGTGGTAAACCATACTTTTTTTGTAACCAATTTGATGGAAGAAGGCAACCTAGAAGAACTAATTGATATAAATGACTTGCATAACATATGGAAGGAAAGAGCGGAAACTCAAAGGGAAGAAATCACAAAATTAGCAAAGACTGATTGGGAGCCGTATTGGAAATACCTCATCAAGCCACACAATCAAATCATGAACCTTAACTGCTCCCTCCATTCAACTCAGCGGATGCTACCACCTCTCACAGATGCAATTTTCGCAGGACAAGTCAGAACACAGTTTGGGGCACCTCCTCAAGTCAAACCGATGGCTGATATATGTGATTTGAAGGACAAGTTGGTAGACAACAAATTATCATCATAGCCTCTACTCATCAAGCCACTGTTTATTTTTAGAGTTAGTTAACTAGTTAGGAGGAAGGTTGTTTGAAACCTCCTCAATTTTTTGTATAATCTATTTTTGAACATTAGTAAGAATAATATTTATACCCTTCTCATGCATTTAGAGAAGGGTCGAGAACTTTATCAAAAACGTTTGCAAAGAATGCACTATTGTAAGTTTGTGAACGCTTTGGTGAAATTATGGAACATGATCATTTCTTTTAAATATCAGACTACTTTCCTTTTTTGATGCACTTTTGTATACTTGGAAGGTAATTTGATCTGAAGAAAGGATTTGATCTATGTCATTAGTCAAATGAGTAGAAATTCACATATATGGTACTTTTATCTTATAAGATTAGCCTTGTTTCTGTTTAATTAGTGACAACACTTTATTTTCATGAATTGTATATGAGATATGTTTTTTCTGTTAAAGCATTAATTGCATTATTGTATGATTCCTAGCTAAGATTATTTATTTTCATATATATATCATCACATATGCAATATAGTTTATACATTTTTTTGACTAACTATTTAGTCAAAGAAATTACCTTTACACATTATCATCTTTGTTTTATGCGTAATCTATCTTTATTATCACATGTCAAGCATATATCTTTGTAGATTGCATATTATACATAAATACCCCGGGTTTATATTAGATTAAGTTATTTGGAGATTTGCATGATAGAATAGGTCATTTAAGTTATCATGATTCTATTGAAATCAGTCATAAAACACATACTCTCATTTTAAAACCCATATTGGGAAACTGGTCTCATTATCCCCAGTCGGAGCCACCACTTTAAATGGAAAAGGAATTGTCTTAAGGTTCGGACTGGGTAGTTATCCCCCATGTTCGAGCAGCCGAAATCTGAGGCCTCAACAGGTCCATGTTGTTTGATAATGAGAAGCAATGACCTTTTGTTTGAAACATGCATGTGGAGCAACAATACATTTGGTTCAAATTGAGGATATGTATTCCAAGATATGATTTAATACAAATTAAACATGGACATTTAGGAGCAAAATTATCAATATTTGCATGGAATTCACGTGTGCATCATTAGTGCGAACATTGTTGAAAGCATGTACAATGGAGGGGGCATGGCAATGAGTTATGGATGTATTTGTTTGAGTTGTTTGCAGAAGAGATTGAGAGTCTGAAAATTGGAAAAGAGGATTGCTTTCAGGATGGGAAGTGTTAAATACATAGAGGTTGATGGAAAATGTGAATTTGCATCATATGTTTCAGATGATGAATGTTGGTTTTTCTTTTTCTTTTTGTTTTTTGGGAATCTATGAGGCCTTTCTAAGCATGATAAATCTCACGTCGACGTGAATTTATTTGTTATTTATTTTTTGCACAGTATCTTCAAGCATGTTCATCATTCTAAGAAGAGAACATTTACACAAGTTAAGGTACCTATAGGCAAGAGAGGGGAAAACATGAATGTTATCTGGAGAGAAACAACCTGTAATTGTATAAAAGGAAAAGAAAAAAAAAATGAAGTTTTGAATATTTATATGTTAATTTATGATTAGAAAAATTTGTTTGAAAGAAAATTTAAGTAATTTGCAAATATTCATGACGATAATTGCATGTGTAATGTATTAAGTTCCCTCAATTTTTAAAACAAAGAAATCAAAAACAATGTGAATAAGTGTATGTACACAATGAAATAATAGATATAATGAAGGATGAATATTTATTTCAATACTGAATAAGAGAATTTTTGGAGAACGCATACAATGATATATGGTTTATAATTGTATTTAAAATGTAAAATAACACAAATTGCCAAAAAGTGAAAAGTACATGTAACGATATTTATATATGATATCGACATGTTAATGATTTCTTGAAGGATGTTATTGCATTATGTTGTGAATTGCAAGCTTTCTTATTTCATGATAACACAATTCAACCATGGTATTTCTCTAAATGTTTTTGTATTCATTGATAGTGTGAAGATGTGATATGTCCATAGTGCTTTGGAGACAATTTCCTTGATTAGATTTGGATATGAGGATAACAAATAGAAGTCCTTTGCATTAATCCCAAGAATTGTAAATGATGTGTCTTCGAAAGCAATTGTTAAAGCTAATTCACCAGCATGTTCTTGTATGTCAATCTTAAGTAAGTATTTGTAATCACAATCATTTACCTCAGTGTTGCATTTTGGGAAATTCCATATGCTTGTATTTTTTGGAATAAGTTTTTTCATGCATTTTTTCCCATCAATGATAGATAGGAAAGAAAGGTAGTAAACATTTCCCATCCAAATTTTTGTTATTGTGCCCTTCAATTGGTAGAATGCATGTTTCTTTGAGAATTTGATACTGTAAATATCAACAGCTGTTAATTTTTTTGGTTGATGGCTAAAAGAAGGTGAATATACTATTGTTAAGGATTTATAAGTTGTAGTGGAAACTTATTTTTTAAACCATGACTTTAGCATGTGGGCCTCTTCAATGTCAGGATCTACAAGAATAATGGATCCTGCTGTAGTTCTGACATTGTTTACATTAAATTATCTAACACGGGCATAATTGATTGCAATGATGGGGTTATTTCCTGCAACTCATAAGGAGGATATTTCTTGTGATATGGCATCAAAATTTCCTCCCCAAAAGATCACATCCATGTTATATCCAGACATCTCTTGAAGGTGTACTATTTATTTCGTAACTTCAACATAGTCCTTTCTATGTATACTGCACAGATTGGAATTGTAAGTAACAATGCCAAGAACATCAACAATCGAATTGGCGTTATGATATCATTGAATGATTTTATATTGAAATGAACTATTGGATTGTATGCTCTTTCATTGGAAACATGCTCAATGGTAGATGTTTCATTTAACAAAATTTCCAGTCATTGTTTAAGTGGTTGTATTGATTCTTAGCCATTTTAACATTGCCTTTTGAGACAATGTAGACATTTCTAAGTTAGATTTTGTCAAAAAAATAATCGGCAACATTGTTGAAATAAGTTATGTGTATTTATCCACCTTATTATCGAAGAGGTCAAAGCCAAACACTTTACCAGGTCCACATTGATTTTGAAATTGTCGAAGATGTGTTTTTCCTTGAACATAGCCTTTTATGCACGAGTTTGAATGGTAAGGGCTTAGTGCTCTGATGGGAATATGGACTGGCATGATAGATGGGGTTGGAGTAGATGGAAGGGGACAATTCCTTTTTGATGAAGGATCTTGTTTCGATGAGGAGGGAGTGTCTTCTTGAGAAGTGATCAGAATACTCAAATTTTTTGGATTACCAATTAAAGGTGCAAATGAAGCAGAAATCTCGAATTCTAGTAGCATTATAGACCTACATGGTAAATGATAGTCATAGGAGTAATTGTTAGACTTAGAAATGGTATCGAGAAAATTTTTAAAGTTGAAATAAGAAATTCCTAACAAAATTACATTGATGGACCAATAGTGGAAGTAGTTGAACTTTTAACATGTATAATAGAACCCTTTTGAAAAAAGCTTATTGCAACAAGGTCATTGAAATCTATTGGAAGCATAAGGCATTTCATATGTGTGCCATAAGAGATGATAATGCTATATCATAGAGTTGAACTTTTACATAAATTGAATGGGGTCTAGTTCAACAATTTGTACTAATGGTCAATATGAGTTGATCCAAAGAGCATTGAGAAAATAACATTCTCAGTAAGTTTTACTGTCATTTTATGAAAGTAGAGATAACAAAATAAGTACTATAGAGAACAAAATTCATAAAGATGGTTTTTTCTTTAAAATTGTTTATATGTGGTTTTTCTCGTGTTATATGTTTACCATTCATAAGATTCCTATAGCAGTACATGAAAAATTGTGAACTAAGGGGTGACAAGAATGTTCATATTGTTTGTAATTCAATGGTTATGTACACTTTTAAACAGAAAAATGAAGAGATTCATCACAAAAAATTCCATATGATCATCCAGTTTCAAACATAGTTAAAACTGTAAATTCAAAATTTCACAAACCTACCCATGATAAAAACAATTAGATAGGCACCCTAGCACCCGCTAAGAATATTCAATAAATCTATACTAATTCATAGGAAATGAGAATAATTGAGAATACCTTTTACTTTATTTTCTATGGAGCATTGGGAGCTTTGGTGGTGAGGCCTATAACTATTTTAAATAAACATAGAGAATGCCAAAATTAGTAAGCTATAGTGAAAAGAAAACCTTTGAAAACCAAAGGATTCCAAGGCTATCAAGCTTGTAAGATTAATTAGTACTGTACTTGACCACTGGCTATCTAAAATCATGAGCTACAGTGAGAAGCTTCAGAGGATTTAAGATTCAAGTAATTTTTTTTTTAATAGTTGCAAATTGGGGAAGGTGCGCTACTTGGCACCATCAATGGTTATCATGGGAGATAATTAGTTTGGGGGTTTTCAAGAAGAGAATGATGAGTAAATCTTTAGTAGTATACAAGTAAGACAATTTAGGTTTTAGATGGTGCTCGAGGGAACCTAA
>APFE030356187.1:0-10843 GCA_000404065.3 Pinus taeda
ATAGTATTCTTTGGGAGGGTTTAGCATAGTGGTCTTCCTTAAGGGATCAATGGTGTTCTTGGTGATTTCCATCATGGTAATCTCATATTCTTTGCTTCATAGTCTTGTTTCATGAGCGTTTTATGATGATAATAATTGCAGGTGGCTAAATGCTATGTTGGTGATTATGGATTAGCTTACCAGTACTTTCCATCAAGGGATCGATTTTGGTATTTTGGTGTTGATGGACAGAGATATCTCAGCACACAAATAATGTTAAGATCCTGCTTCTATGGTATATGGGATGGTTTGGTCTTGAAAACAAAACATTGCTATGGTAAATGGGATGGTATGGTCTTGAAAACATAATTTTTTTTACTGCTCTTAACTCTGCATTTGAAGTTTCACTGGAATTTTTGGTGCCTTAACATAGAGGACTTAATATATAAAGTGAACATAAACGTTTGGCACACTAAATACTTATTTTATTGCACATTCTCTCACAATTTCATTTACTCCAATGCCTGAAATTTTGACGAACAATTGGATTGTGAGATTGTTCCTTGTTTCTTTTTTTCAAAAAATTGAAATGATGTGTGGATTGATTCTTTTCATTGATTTGTATTTATCCTATATACAACATAATATATATTACATTGTTTTTTTTTTAACTTCACCATAAACAGTAGCATGCTTTTCATAGGAGAAGATAGATATATGGCAATAAGTATGCGGGATTTGGTGATTTTATGGGGTTTATACATCCACAGAGCAAGCGAATAGTCCAAGGGGATATAGAAAATAATACAAAGATGTACAGTCATAGTAGAGATTTGAGAAGAAATATTTGGGATCAAAGATCAATCTACAGTGGTATTTGGCAGTAGACGACCAATAACATTGAATAGTGATTTCTTGTAGCGATCCTCGTATGTAAGTGATTCAAGCTTTGTCAGTCCTTTTAAAGAATATCTCAAGTTTGTTAATTGAAAAAATAATAGATACGTGGATTATATATTTTTTCTCAAAGAACAAGTAATAACTGAAGAATGATAAATTTGCATAATTTTCAAGTTTGTTCACTCTCAAAGAATGAATAATAGATCTATATGGTTTTTTTCAATGAACAAGTAATAACTAAAGTTTGCAGGATTAAGAGGCAAGTATTTTAAGTATCCAGCATTCAGTAGGCATGGCGATGTGTTATGAAACATCGGTAGGAAGTATGGAGAAATTATGTGTTATGCATCTATCCAAGGAATCGTTTTGGTATTTTCCACTTCAATGGTATGAGAAACATTCATCCTTTAGCAACTGAAGATGGTTTCCATATGTAAACAATTGTCAAAGAAATACATATGGTAGCCAAATATGCAATGGGTTCATGATCCATGGTTATCACTTCAAACTAGGGTTATCATTATTTACTTGTTTATTTCTTACTACAAGACGTATGTCAAGTAACATTAACTAGAATAACACTTGGGAGGTTTTGTTTTATTACAAATTCAATGATTGCTACAAAATTTGTAAATTGTTATATGTGTTAGTCTGCATATTTTTATTTGAATGCTTTGTTTTGAAATTGATATTCGCTTGTAGCATTGATCCGAGATGAACAATGCCTAAATCCTAAAAATTATAGACATAAGATATAAAACCATACTTCTAAAGAATTCATAAAATTCTAATCCATAAATAAACACCATATAAACAATTTCCCCAAAATGTAATTGGTTTTTGAAAATTGTGACACATGCAATCTCTTTTAGAGTATTGTTTAAAAAAAGCATGTTCTAACAGGTTCAAAAGTTGTGAGCATGTCTAGGAGTAGGTGCATTACCACTTGAAAAACTTGAAGTATGTGCTGGAAATGAACTTCTTGTATGCAACCGTAGAAGACTTGGTTATGGGGTATATAGTTTGGTAAAATGATCTGTGTTGACTACTAGTCACGAGGTGAAGGTGGAATTTCTTTAATAATGGTGTTCATGGTTTGGTAATCAGATAATTCCTGCCTAATTAAATTGAACCTTGTTTCTATAACTTCTAACATATCCTATTTGCACAGACCATTCCCAAGTGTTGGTTTTATCCTCACCTAAGCAGATCCAATGCATTTGAAAGTTTTAACTCAACCTTAAGTAAATGTGATCTAAAGGAGTTACATTCCCTAGTCCAGCTTTGATTGAACCCAATATCTTTTCCAATCAGCCTGCCAATGCAATAACTCTCTGGGGAAGTGGATCTAAAAAGTTAATAAAAACAACACATTCTTGTATCCCAATTCTGATTTGAGGGTGTGTGACATTGTAATTGCTTCCATTTTTTTTTCGATTGGAGTCCTAACCAAAGCCTCTACATGTAGTGGGTGAAAACATTTATTTAATATAATGGGTGACTTTACCAATATTTTCTTGTAGAGGACCTCAATGGAAATGAGCTTCCATTAACCCTTAACTTCTAGTGCCTTGGAGAATTGTACCATGCCTTTAAAACCACATTCTCCATGCTACCTTGGCATAGAAAATCTTTTCCAAACAACCAAGTGAAACCTGTATTTATTTTTGCGACAGAGAAATAACAAAATGTTTTTTAATATTTGATAGAATTTCTTGTGACTAAAACCTAGAGAAATCCAATAGACAAGTGTTACATCTAAGGCATTTTTTTTATCAAAACAAGGAAACCCTATTTTGAAAATTGAAATTTATTGATGGCATGAGAAGGATATTATTCTTTTCAACTTGTCATATAACCAATTCCAGTTTGATATGTTACAATAATTTGGCTTAATATGAAAGCTAAATACACCACCATAGAATAAAAAATGTTGGGGGAAGGAAGAATCTGGTGCCAAGCAAACAATTTGAAATAGATAATGGATTTGATCTAATTAATGTCCATAACTGTGATAGAATGGAACAATATGAGAATGTTATTGTATACTTTGCTTCTCTCACTAATCCATTTTGAAAATTTCAAAGGTTATTGACAAATAAAATATGGATGATAAAAATTACAATTTACATCAGCGACCCCTTGTACCATATAATTTTTTGAATTGTTTCCCTCTAGATATATTCTTGCTCGACACTTCAACTGCTAACAAGAACAACAAATGAGGTAGGAGGCATCCGTAATGAGCCCTCTAGTGAGCATAAATAGCTCTGACACAACTTTGTTGGTTAGAAATTAGGATAGCATAACTAATTGTGTTGAATTCTTGTTCTACATAGTGATTAAAACAACAACCAAACCCTACTCGAGTAACTGGATATATAACCAATTATTTTTATCGCATGCTTTAAAGAGATATGTTTTGACAATGAAGCCTCACTTCCTCTTCATTTTTATTGCATGAAAAATCCTCATGGAAGTCCAAAGAACATCATGGGACTGTCTAGCCTTAAGAAAAGAAAAGTGTTCCTTGGAAATTACATGAGATGAAAGCCTTGTGTCTATTGGGTATTGTTTTTTCTATAATTGTGTAGATGCAATTACAGACGAAAATGGATCTTTATCGATCAAAATTTGAAGGATTTTAAAAGTTCAAAATATTTGTGAAAAACTGGTATTTATAGCCACAAGAATTCTCTTTGATTCTTGTTTCCTCTATTAATCTGAAGTTCCCAAAGGAATGTATTGATTTCCATTCGCCATATATCCCTTCTTTCTCATAAAGGAAATTTGGAGATTTCCATATGACTTGCAGAATACGCACATAAATGGAAGGTTAAAGTCGTCTAAGACTTGGCTATGGTCCTTTGACCCAATTTTTATATTAATCCCATTTACAAACCCTACGCCTAAAATCTGTGTCTAGACATATTTTATCAAAACAAGTGTACTCTATGTTCAATATTTTTTCATCAATCTTAACAAAGGCTCTTATATTGTTGCTGATGATTTGAAATTTCTATCCCTTTGAGAGTTTGGTAGGGAAGATATTTGAACAGTATCTTACTATCTCACCCCAATTATTTTCAACCCAAAGTCTAAGGGGTTTCTCACTGTAGCACTAATAATGTTTAGATTCTGCTTCTACGGTATATGGGATGGTCTCGTCTTGAAAACCTATTTTTTTTACTGCTCTTAACTCTGCATTTGAAGTTTTACTGGCATTTCTGGTGCCTTAACACATAGGACTTAATATATAAAGTGAACATAAATGTTTGGCTCTATAAATACTTCTTTTATTTCAACAAAATACAACAAAATATATCTTACATTCATTGTTCTGAACTTCACCTTAAACAACAACATGTTTTTTTATAGGAGAAGATAGATATATGGCAATAAGTATGCAGGATTTGGTGATATGATGGGGTTTATACATCCACAAAACAAGTGAATGGTCAAAGGGGATATATAAAATAATATAAACATGTACAGTCACTATAGAGATTTGAGAAGAAATATTTGCGATCAAATTTCAATCTACAACGGTCTTTGGCAGCAGACGACCAATAACGTTGAACAATGATTTATTGTAGCGGTCTTCATATGTAAGTGCTTCAATATTTGTTAGTCATTTTAAAGAATATTTTGAGTTTGTTAATTCCAAAAATAATAGATATGTGGACTGTATATTTTTTCTCAATGAATAGGTAGTAACCGAAGAATGATAAATCTGCATACTTGTCAAGTTTGTTCACTCTCAAAGGATGAATAATAGATCTATATGATTTTTTTCAATGAACAGGAAATAACTGATGTTTGTGGGATTAAGAGGCAAGTACTTTAAGTATCCAACATTGGGTAGGCATGGGGATGTGTTATGAAACATCGATAAGTAGTTTGGAGAGATTAGGTGTTCTTCATCTATCTGAGGAATCTTCTTGGTATCTTCCACTTCCATGGCATGAGAAACCTTCATCTTTTAGCAACTGAAGATGGTTTCCAAATTTAAACAATTGTCAAAGAAATAAATATTGTAGCCAAATATGCTATGGGTTCATGATCCATGGTTATCAGTTCAAACTAGGTTTATCATTATTGACTTGTTTATTTCTTACTACAAGACATATGTAAAGTAGCTTTAACATGTATAACTCCTAGGAGGTTTTGTTTTATTACAAATTCGGTGATTGCTATGAAATCTGTAAATTTTTATATGTGTTAGTCTGCATATTTTTATTTGAATTCTTTGTTTTGAAATTGATATTCCCTTGTAGCATTGATCTGAAATGACCAATACCTAAATCCTAAAAATTACAGACATAAGTTGTAAAACAATACTCCTAAAGAATTCATAAAATTCTAATCCCTAAATAAACATTGTATAAACAATTTCCCCAAAATTTAACTAGTTTTTGAAAATTGTGACACATGTAGTCTCCATTAATGTATTGTTAAAAAAAAAACACATGCTAGTAGGTTCGAAGGTTGTGAGCTTATCTAGGAGTAGATGCATTACCACTTGACAAACTTGAAATATCTGCTGGAGATGAACTTCTTGTATGCAGCAGTAGAAGACTTGATTACGGGGTATATAATTTGGTAAAATGATCTGTGTTGACTACTAGTCATGAGGTGAAGGTGGAATTTATTTAATAATGGTGTTCTTGGTTTGGTAATCAGATAATTCATGCTGAATTAAATTGAACCTTGTTTCTATAAGTTCTAACATATCCTATTTGTGCAGACCATTCCCAAGTGTTGGTTTTATCCTCACCTGAGAAAATCCAATGCATTTGAATGTTTTATCTCAGCCTTAAGTAAATGTGATCTAAAGGAGTTACATTCCCTAGTTAAGATTTCATTGAACCCAATCTCTTTCCCATCTGGCCTGCTAGTGGACCAACTATTTAGGGAAGTGGTTCTCAAAAGTTACTAAAAACACCACATTCTTGTATGCCAATTCTGATTTGAGGGTGTCTAACATTGCAATTGCTTCCATTTTTTTTTTTCAATTAGAGTCTTAACCCAAGCCTCTAGACGTAGTGGGTGAAAACATTTCTTCAATGTAATGGGTGACTTTACTAAGATATTCTTCAATAGGACCTTAGTGGAAATGAGCTTCCATTAACCCTTAATTGCTAGTGCTTTGGAGAATTGTGCCATGGCTATAAATCCCTATTCTCCATGCTATCTTGTCATAGAAAATCTCTTCCAGATAACCAAAGTGAAACCTATATTTATTTTTGTGCTAGAGAAATTAAAAAAATGTTTTTGAATCTTTGATAGAATTTATTGTGACAAAATATAGAGAAATCCAATAGACAGGTATTACATCTAAAACATTTTTTATCAGAACAAGGAAACCTTATTTTGAAAATTGAAATTTATTAATGGCACCAAAAGTATATTGTTCTTTTCAGCTTGTCAAATAACCAATTCCAGTTTGATATGTTACAATCATTTGGCTTAATATGAAAAGCTAAATACACCACCATAGAATACAAAATGGAGGGGGAAGGAAGAATCTGGTGCCAAGCAAAAAATTTGAAATAGATAGTGGATTTCCTCTAATTAATGTCCATACCTATGACAGAATGGAACAATATGATAATTTTATTGTATACCTTTACTTCTATCACTGATCCATTTCAAAATATAAAAGGTTATTGGAAAATAAAATATGGGTGATAACAATTACAATTTACATCAACAACCCCTTGTACCATATAAATTTTTGGATTGTTTATGTCTAGATATATCTTTGCTCGACACTTCAGTTGCTAACAAGAACAACAAATGAGAAAGGAGGCATCCCTAATGAGCCCTCTGGTGAGCTTAAATCACTCTGACACAACTTTGTTGGTTAGTAATCAAGATAGCATAACTAATTGTGTTGAATTCTTCTTCTACACAGTGATTAAAACAACAAGCAAACCTCACTTGAGTAACTGGATATATAACCAATTAGTTTTATCGCATGCTTTAGAGAGATATGTTTTCACAATGAAGCCCCAATTCCTCTTCGCTTTTATTGCATGTAAAATCCCCATGGAAGTCCCAAGCACATCATGGGACTATCTAGCCTCAAGAAAAGTAAAGTGTTCCTTGGAAATGACATGAGATGAAAGGCTTGTGTCCGTTGGGTATTATTTTTGCTATAATTGCATAGATGCAATTACAGAGGAAAATGGATCTTTATTGATCAAAATTTGAAGGATTTTAAAACTTCAGAATATTTGTGATAATAGTGGTATTTGGAGCCACAAAAATTCTCTTTGATTCTTGTTTCCTCTGTTAATCTGAAGGTCCCAAAGGAATGTGTTGATTTCCATTCGCCATATATCCTTACTTTCTCATACAGGAAATTTGGAGATTTCCATATGACTTGTAGAATACGCACATAAAGGGCACCTTAAAGTGGTCCAAGACTTTCCTGTGGCCCTTTGACCCAATTTTGATATTAATCCTATTTACAAATACTACTCCTAAAATCATTGTCTACACATATTTTATCAAAATAGGTGTGCTCTATGTTCAATATTTTTTCATCAATCTTAACAAAGGCTCTTATATTGTTGTCGATGATTTGAAATTTCTGTACCTCTGAGAGTTTGGTAGGGAAGATATTTGAAGAGTGTCCTGCCATCTCAACCCAATTATTTTCAACCCAAAGTGTAAGGGGTTTCTCACTATACCACCTATTTTGAATTTTTTTGATTAGGGAAGTTTGAACATATTTTGTTATAGTAACCACCACAAAATATTCCTCCATGACTACCTGTATTTTTTCTTTTCTTTGTCTTATGAAAGAAGCCAACTAAGACATAACATATGATAAAAATAAACACTAGTAAAGAAACAACATTGCTAATGTTTTCTTATGCCATTGCTTTGCAACGTGTCCTTTGCATCGTGTGGTGAAAATGCTAGTTTTATAACATTTTTCAAATTGAATGTTAAAAGTAAAAGATGTAATTAATTTTTAGATATATCTAAATCTTGTATCCTCACAACTACTAAAAATATTCCCACATAAATTAAATTAATGTTTGAATAGAGTTAAAAATGAGAATACTTTTATATATAAAGATATGAAATTCATGTAATATAAATAGTATGATAAAAACCAATATAGATCCATCCTAACTAAGGATCTAAGCGATGAGAGCAAGCAAAGCGACTAACGATAATATAGGAGAGCAAGCGAAGTGACCAATGATAATAGAGGAAAGAGAATGAATGCCTTTTTATGTGGCAAGGGAGAGATGGAGAGAGAGTGAGGGAGAGAGGAGAGGGGGGAAGACAAAGAAGAGGAGAGGAGAGAGATAGGAAGAGAAAGGGAAGAGAGAGAGGGAGGCACAAATATGGAGGGGAGAGAGAGATGGAGAGAGGGAGGGATATAGTGACAAAGTTGGAGGGAAGAGAGAGATGGAGAGAGGGAGGGAGATAATGACAAAGTTGGAGGGAAGAGAGAGAGAGGGGGACACAAAGATGGAGGGGAGAGAGAGAAGGAGAGAGGGAGGGAGATAGTGGCAAAGTTGAAAGGGGAGATAGAGAGAGAGAGATATGGGGGGAGAGACATAGGGAGGTGGGAGAGAAAGGGAGAGAGAGGGAGGAAGAGGGAGAGGACTCAAGAGAGAGAGTTGTAGTTGGAGAGGGGAGAGGGGGAGGGAAAATGAACATACATGGAGAAAGGTGGAGAGAGAGAGGGAGTGAAAAGTGTGGAAAGGAGAGAGTGAGAGAGGAGAGAAAGATGGAAGAGAGAGGGACAAAAGGGGAAGAGAGAGAGAGAGAGAGAAAGGAAAGAGAGAGGGAGGTAGGGATAAATAGATATAGCGAGAGAATGTGTATATTTTTTGGGTGAGATGGAGAGGGAATACGAATGAGACACATAGATACAAACATATATATTATATAATATTATATAACGAACCTAGGTCCATGTTAACCCTAGATCTATAAAGCATCGAGAGGAATCAAATCTATCGAGGTGCAATCCTTTTCTCAAGTTTGACACTGAAAATATAGGTTTGCACTTGGACAAATTCGATCGCTATCGACACTTGATATATCCAAGGGTAAGATGGATCTACGCTGGTCAATATTAATATTAGACATAGGAAGTAAGGGACAAAAGGGGAAGAGAGAGAGAGAGAGAGAGAGAGAGAGAGACAGACAGAGAGAGAGAGAGAGAGATAGAGAGGGAAAAGAGAGGGAGGGAGGGATAAACAAATATGGTGAGAGAATGTGTATGTTTGCGGGGTGAGATAGAGAGAGGGAATAAGAAAGAGAGACATAGATGCAAACATAGATATTATATAGTATTAGATAACCAACCTAGATCCATGTTAACCACGGATCTATCAAGCATCGAGAGGGATCAAATATTTCAAGGTGCAATCCTTTCCTCAAGTTACACACTCAAAAAATGGGTTTGCACCTGCAAAGATTGGATCCCTCTCAGCACTTGATAGATTGGAGGTTAAGATCGATCTAGGTTGGTCAATATTAATATTAGATGTGGGAAGTAAGGTACAAAAGGGGAAGAGAGAGAGAGAGAAAATGAAGATAGAGGGAGGGAGGGATATATAGATATAGCAAGAGAATGTGTATGTTTGGGGGGTGAGATAGAGAGAGGGAATAGGAAAGAGACACAAATAAAAACATATATATTATTTAGTATTGTATAACCAACCTAGATCCATGTTAACCCCGGACCTATCAAGCAATTAGAGGGATCAAATCTCTCGGGGTGTGATCCTTTCCTCAAGTTCCACACTCAAAAAATAGGTTTGCACCTGGAGAGATTGAGATTGGATCCATCTTAGCACTAGATAGATCCTAGGCTAAGACTGATCTAGATTGGTCAATATAAATATTAGATAAAGGAAGTAAAGTTAGAATAAGTGAAAATTGAAATACTTTAGTTCTCTAACATCAAGTTTACTAACACTCTTAGAATAACACTCTTAGAATAATTGATCAATTTGCTAGGAACCCAAGTATTTATGCAAAAAAAAGTTTAGGAGTAACTTTTTTTTATTAGTTCAAATGCTGGATTGAAATCAATGTACTCACATATCCTTATCAAGATCAATATTAAACATAGGAAGTAAGGTTATTAGGAGGTGGGAGGTATTTTTAAATGGTAAAAATTGAAATCCATTGGTTCTCTAACATCAAGTTTACTAGAATAATTGATCAATTTACTAAGCAACCAAGTATTTATGGAGAAAAATAGTTTTAAATTATTTTTTTCTTTAACTCCCAATGTTGGAAGATTAAAGATTAAGACTTTAATTATTAAAATATCAAGGACCTAGGCTCAAAAATTGAATTAGGATTTGTAAAATTAGTTTTACATGAAATTGACAATTAAATGGTTCCATCTAATAATGGTAGGCCTATGTAAAAATATGTAAGACATATTATTTGCTAAACCTTAATTGGAGTACTCCTATGCAAATGATATATGAATATGAGCATTGTAATACTCCCCATTTAGTAAGCTAAAGGCAAAGAATGAGGGAGGAGTCCGACATGATTCATTAGAGACCCAAAACATGGAATTAAAGAAACCATCTACTAACATATGAAAGAATAATTTAAAATGATTCTATTTTGAATCACGTTAATCCATAAATCTATAATAAATTCATGCATTGTTAAAAAAAATAGTAATTTAAATTTTATTTTATTATCAAATAATTTTATTAAAAAAAGTATTCTTTAAGTGAGATTTCTTGAAAAAATTTCAGTTTATTTGGCAATTTAATTTGTCACAATTTGTTTTGTCAAGGATTCATCTAAACCACAAATTTGACATGTCACACTTGAAGTGCCCCAAGAGTTTTTGGTGAGCCTTGAATCCATATACATAGTAAAAATCCTGGTTTAAACAACATAAATCAAAATTTAGCCACTAATAATTTTATCAGATTCTTGTTACAAATATTTTGAC
>APFE030356187.1:41976-52617 GCA_000404065.3 Pinus taeda
GTGGAAGCCCTTGAGGCTTGTCAAAGACCGGAAGATGGTTATTTAAAATCTGTTGCATCTCAGGATGAAGTGGCGACGACTTGGTTTTGACTACCTGGATGGCATTAAATTGAGCTACAACTCCATGATTGCCCTTTTTAAACAATTTTTCCATCCTATGTGAGCTGATGATAGAGGGGGTTCCCGCCTGGAGTCCTCGGAGGGTATGTGTGTGGTTGTTCTGCTTAAAACTCATATACAACTCCTGGAAATCCATTGTGATTGGCCTAAGAGTGCGAAGCCAGTCAGCGCCTAGGACAATGTCACAACCCCCCATGTGTATCGCAAACATGTGGGTTTTCAACTGATAATCCCCCATTTGAAGTTTGAAATTTTCACAACGGCCTTCACATTTCATTGTGCCTCCATCTGCAATTTGAACTTGGAAGTTAGAAACTGCTCGTCCAAAGCAATGAACCGTTTCTGCGACTTTTTGATGGATGAAATTATGTGTACTTCCATTATCAATCAAGACTACTACTGGTCGATGTTTAATAAACCCTCTGATTTTGAGCGTTTGAGGGGAAGAAATCCCTGCCAAGGCATCCAACGACATGAGAAATTGTCCTCTTGGTTGTCGTCCTCTAGCGGCTCATGTTCCTCGAGTGGTGGATCTTCCTCTATTGAGCTGTAGTCAGTGGCATCTATTTGAAAGAATTTGGGCTCCTTACATTTATGACCTGGGGAGTATTTTTCATCACAGTAGTAAAATAGTCCTTTCTTCCTTCTTTTGGCCATTTCCTTTTTCTGAAATCGGGTATTTTTTCACATAGAATCCAGATCTGCAATTAGACTTTGCAGATCTTGCACCAAAATGTACAGATCTGATCTGCAAACTCGCCGCCCCTGAAATCCTGCAAAAATGATACCCAAATAGAAAATATGCGAAGAAAAGAGACCCAGAACACAAAATATGCGAAGCAAAGATACCCAGAACACAAAATAGAAATGATTTTATTATTCAGAGAGTAAAGTTCACTTGCCTCTTCGAGGGGGCAACCTCCAATAGAGCAGAGCTCGATTACAAAATAATACACGATGCTCCTCATAGGGAGTTTCTATCCTTTATATATGACTCCTACGTGCAATACCACAGGCCAATACCGCGTATTACTAATACCATCTATCTAATACTACGGCCCATTCGCAACTAACTGTGGTTCCGTTATTAATTGCAGATTAACCACTTACAATTATTAATATGGGCTTTATTGACTCTTAACTATGACGTGGTCCCATTACATAGATAAGGGGGTTAGGGTGGGACCCTAACAGTCTAGATCTGAATGCTACGCGCGATTGACATTGAAAATGTTCTAATATGGGTATGACTAAAGTTTGAAATAGTTGTGATGTTTTAAGTTAGCATTTGCAGATGTGTACATTGTTTTGCTTTGGTGAAAGAGCGTATACACATTGGTTCGACACATCAAAGTAGCATATAAATTATGAAATATGATATTTGAAGGGGTAGTTGGTTCTGGTTGTTATTGCAGAATTCCAGGTTTTGCTCTGTGTTCTGATGACTATATTCTGGTCACATTGTTCTAAATGTTCAGATTAATTAATTATGGTTTGCTTTAGTCATGACGGGTTCTCAGTGATTGGTTGTATAACAATGGTGATTTGTTTTGGTTTAAATTTTGCTGATGGGTCCAATATGAAATTTGATGAAACTAGGCCTTCAAATTTTGGTGTTGTGTTCTAGGAGTATCGAGTTTTAAAATTTATGAAAAGTGTTCCCTGGAGGAAGAGAGAAGGTTGTAGCCTTCTTTAGGTTGGAGCCCACGTACTGGTAAACATATCAGCCAGTACAAGAGCCAGGGGGTTGGAGCTCCCTTCTAGTAGTAGCTGGAAAGCGAGTGAAGGTTGGAGCCTTTTGTAGGTTGGCGCCTGTGTACTAGTAAATGTATCAGCTAGTACAAGAGATAGGGGATTGGATCTCCCTTCTAGTAGAAGTTGGAAAATGAGTGAAGGTTGGAGCCTTCTGTTGGTCAGTGTCTACATACTAGTAAACAAATCAGCTAGTACAATCTAGGGGGTTATAGCTCCCTTCCAATAGAAGCTAGAGAATGAGAGAAGTTTGTAGCCTTCGGTAGGTGGTTTCCTACGTACTGGTATGAGTCTGCACTAGTACAAGATTGTAAACAAGTTTTTCTTATATTAAAATAAGACAACAACAAGTGGTTTTTGTCCTACATTGATGCACTAATTAAAGATAAACATATGAAAAATTAAATGAATCATAAGTTTTTTAGATATATGTTGGTTGCCTTAAATACAATTGTGTGTGCACGCGAGTTACCTTCATTGAAGTAGCGTATATAAATCAAAGTATGAAAAGAAAACGTTATTGATTTGACTAATACTAATTCACCCCCCCTCTTAGTATTATTTCGAACATCCATGCCTTCATTCAATGCCTCAGATACCGACCTATGCACCTTCAAAGCTTTGGTCCAACCATGTTCCTACCAAACTACGCCTCGTACTCTCTTGGCTGGTTCCCTATCACTTTCAGTCTTAACGACTTTAGTTCTTTGCTTACAAGAACCAGGAGAGATCTCTCATGATGGGCATAACATGTCCTAAGCCAAAATACCAACTTATTCGTTCCCATTACTTCTTTGATATTTTAATATAACCAACTATGTCATGTGAAACCATTCTACAGTTGTATTGGAGCTCAGGTTGTTTGGGAACTTTGAACTAGAGAGGCTTTGTAAGACTACGAACGCCGATCTCTTTAAACCCCTTTTGCTTTGATCCCTTTCAGTATTTATTCATCATATGACTGGGTGCTTAGCTCTAAGGCCCTAGGAGCTTTGGACTCCTCTTTGGTGGCTTCTTTCCCTTTATAAGTGCTTTGCACCTGGTTTCCTTAAGTCTAAATGATTGTTCCCCCTTTATCAGAGCTTCTCTACATCAGAGGTTTCTAGTCAAGACTTCCACATTGGAGTTGTGATGTGCTCGCAATCTCCAATTGTGATAGTCCTTTAGTGCCCAACCTCCAGCTCCTCCTTTGTTTTTTATGTTTGTGACCATGGAACAAACCCCACATGAGAGCCCCTTTATCTCACATTCCCATGTGTGCATTGTGTTACAAAGTGTTGATAAGCCTCAACCTATGATTTGCGATTGCTGATGTGATGTCATCACTTGCACATGACACTTCTTGAGTGGTGACACGTGTGACCGAGATATGCCCTCTTTGGACCTTTGAAAATGTCAAATCTACATGCCACATGTCTTCACACTGCCATGTCATGATGACATCAGATGCCACATGGGTTTATCACGACCAATAGTATTCCACCACATGGCCTTCTAAAGGAGAGAGAAAAGGGCCATACACCATTGGTTTTTTGTTGATTTCCTTTGTAAATTGCTTTTTGCCTTTCTCAGTGATTTATGCTTATCGACATTCTTTTCCCTCAATTCCTTTATAGTGGTTAATTTAAGATCTTCGATTGTCGATTTGAAACATGTGTTGCATTGTTGCGATTGCCAATTCACCCCAAATCTTTGATTTATCAGAACTTTAATGATAAATGTGTTGATAAGCCATGATTTTATGAAGTGTGATCACCGATATGTGATATGACCCTAATGTGTGATCACCGATATGTGATATGACCCTAATGTGTGATCACCGATATGCCATGTCGTTGGAACCTTTGATATGACATGCTACCTAATGCTCTGATATATCGATCTACCTAATACTCTAATATGCCATGTTGCTTGATCCTTCGATTTGTGATTTTCGATATGCACCTAGAACTCTGATATGCTCTTCTCCTTCATTTCAAAGGCAAAAACACACCTAAACTTCAACTATCCATATCTTCTGATCAAGAAGTCCATTTTCAGACTTCCACATATCATTAGAAATATTGTTCCTAGCACTATGAAATGGATAGGGTACAATTTAGCTCTGAGAGCTTTTGTGGCTTGGAAGATGGCTTCAACTTCACGGCTCTCTTTCATTTTGGGTAGCTAAAAACACATTTTTCAGTGAGTGACAACATTGGCTCCAACTGGGCATAGTGCCTTGCTAGAAAGGTGTTGAGAACCTTTAGGAAAGTAACCTTCACCATTGGGAAGGGAGTAAAAAATATAATGAATCTATACAACCAAGAAATCTCCATGGAATTTTATTTTAAGGGAGTCCTTTCCTCATTAAATTGAAATGCTCAAATATAAACTCTAACACCTAGAAATTGAATGCCCATCTAGTGAGATTATTTATGTACAACTCCTACTTATGTGTAGGGATATATTCACTTAAGTGAGTTAAACCCTCCAATGGATCCAGACCAACATTTGGGTGCTAGGTCTAATCCCTCCATGCTTCTGAAATTTGAAAATCAAAACAAGCATGCACAATGAAAAATCTTCAAACAAAAAATTTGATACATGCTATAGAAACAATCTCTACTGCTAACTTAAGAATGTCGTCATGTAGTCAGCTTTAGAGTCATAGATATGGCAATAAAAATTTACAGATGCCTTATTTTCATGTAAAGTCTGCCGACCAATATCTTCTTAGTCAGGGCAGCCACAAATAGTGTTCAACTCCTTAGCTTTAGATTTTTCTAGAAAATTTTGTTGCTAATCATTTGCTATGTCAAAGGGCCAACCCTCTTGTAAATCTGCAATAGATTCTTCATTTTTTGAACTGTAAGAGTCATATATTGGATAATCTACTGAGAATTGCTGGCAGGAATCTTTCTACAACCAGCAGTTGCAGACTCTGCTTGGTCCTTCAACTTTGGGCTCTTCTTGAAAAAATTTCTGCTAGGAGCCTTCTCCCCACTTGTTTGTAGGTAGATGCCATTGATAATTTGTAACCACCTCATACTCCTCTAAATCATATGAATCATAAATCATATGAGGTATAAATTTAGATAGTGGATTCGGCAAGATGTTTTCCATAAGATTGAAACAATGGAGTCATCAAGGTGAGAGATCTTCAAGCCACACTTCCCTTGCTCACCTGATAGAGGATATTTAAATATTTGTTGTACCCAGGAAAAATATTCTAATCAGTTCCCCTGCAATGGTTCTAGAAAAATGTTGTTGTTGTTTCTAGCACCTATAGCACAAGTTCTTCAGTAGATATAGAAAGCTTCCTAGAGACAACGTCTGGGTTGATTATAGACTAGTGCCTAGGAAATCTTAAAGAGAGCAATGCATTTTATATTATCTAAGGGATTATGCTACACTGCAATTGTCATGTAGTTTTAAAAATAGAATAAAGGGGCCTTTGTTCAATAGTCATTCATAAAGATAAACTCAAGCTAATACAAGGACACAAAAGCTCAGAGGGTAAATCGAGCTTATCTCAAGGAGGATTTTCTTGTTGCAATGACCAACACAAAACAATAGGAAGCTTTAATATTGCCATTGTTGTAGCATGAAGAGGAGGAAAGAAAGGAGGGAATTTGATGCATAAGGTTGTAAAAAAAATAGAAATCAAGGTAACAACTTTCAGGGAGAAGTATAGAACATTGAAGAGGTGGAATGGTAGAAACACTGGAGCGCTAGTGAGGCTTTCATGCCATATACCTCATGGGTACATTTATCACCAAAATCATAAGTAAATTTCTGCACATTAGAGGTACATAAGTAAATCTATAGCTAACACAGGTATAGTTACTACTTAGTAACAAATATATAATCATGAATGAGAGTGGTTTGAGTATATACAGTAACAGAGGCCATCTGGGAAATACTTCATCTTCCCTCTACATGGAACTCCATGTTGAATCATTAAATACTCCTGATCTTCCATGCATTCATTTACTCACAGAAGACATGTAGTGAAGCAATCAAAATCATTTATGCCACCCATGTAGTCCTTGGTTTCTTGTTGTAGGGGCTTCTATAGGATTAGCCCATATTGATTTCCACTACTCCATGCCTTCATTCAATACCTTAGCTGCCCACCCATACGCCTTCGAAGCTTTCGTCCAACCACATTCTTGTGACATTATGCCTCGTACTCTCTTAGCCAATTCCCTATCACTTTCAGCCTTAACGACTTTAGATCTTCTCTTACAGGAAGTGAGAGTGATATCCCATGATGGACATAACATCTCGTAATCACAACTACCAATTGATATATCCCCATAACATCTTTGAAATTTTATTAGAACCAACCATTCCATGTGAAATAGTTATACAGTTGTATTAGAGCTTAGTCTATTCAGGAAATTTAAACTAGACATGCTTTGTAAATGCAATCACCAATCTCTTTAAGCTCCTTTTGCTTTGATCCCTCTCAATATTTCTTTGTCATATGATCGGAGGCTATGACTAGGAGCTTATCCCTAAGGCACTAGGGAATTTGGACACCTATTTGGGGGCCCTTTACCATTTATAAGTGTTTCATGCATGGTTTCCTTAATTCTTTATGACCATGCGTGCTTTATCGGAGCTCCTCTACATCATAGGTTTTTCAGTTGGGACTTTTAGATTGGATCTGCGACATGGTTTTTTATCTAATTGCGATATTCCTTTAGCGCTTGGCCTCTAGATCCACCTTTAGTATTTATGTCTTTTTGGAGGTGGACCAACCCCCACATCGATGCCCCTTTCTCAAACTTTCCCATGTCTGCACTGCGTTACAAAGTGTCGATAAGCCTCAACCTCCGATTTGTGATTTTTGATGTGACATCATCATTGCCATGTGACACTTCCTGAGTGGTGACATGTGTCACCTGGATATGCCCTCTTTGGACCCTTGAAAATGTGAGATCTGCATGCGACATCTCCTTAGTACTCCGACACGATGATGACATTAGATGCCACATGGATTTATTAGTACCAATAGTATTTTGCCATGTGGCCTTCTCGAGGAGAGAGAAAATGCCAATTCGCCCTTGGTTTTTGTTGATTTCCTATAGTGGTTAATTTAAGATCACTGATTTACAATTTGTGACATGTCTTTTGTTGTTGTGATCATTGATTCTGCTGGACCTGCGATTTATCAGAACTTTAATGTGTGATACGTTGATAAGCCATGATGTTATGAAGTGTGATCACCGATATTTGATGTGACCTTGATGTGTGATCGGCAATATGCCATGTCATTGGAACCTCCGATATTGCATTCTACCTGATCCTCTGATATACGATTTGAAATATGCTCTTGGATGTTTGATATGCTCTTCTCCTTCATTTCAATGGCTACAAAACCCCTGAACTTCAACTGGCCATATCTTCTGATCCAAAAGTCCATTTTCGGGCTTCCACATATTGTTAGAAATTTCATTCCAAGCACTATGAAATGGAGAGGGTCGAATTTAGGTTTGATAGATTCTGTGGCTTGGAAGATGGCTTCAAAATTCACAACACATTTTACAGTGAGTGACAACATATAGATCATGTGATTCTTGATGGATTTCATTTGTGATATAAGTGTCCCATGCTCTCAAATCCTTTGTGATGTCTTAAATCAGGTTTGGAAAGTCCCCTCCGTAGTGCATATTCACCTCCAATGTCTCTATCAGTTCATGAAGCTTGACTTCATATTATTATAGAGCCATGAAAGCTTCATGTGCACTTTGACTAGTGCAAAGGCATAGTGTTGAATAATATCTTTAGTCACCTCCAAGCCTTCTTGTTCTATTACTTTCTTAATTTGTTCAATGTAATCCATGATCTCTTGGAATATGACCTCCCTGCCTTTGATTTCTTCAAGGGTTCTTATCACGGGAATCACATGTTTTTTTGTTAGAGACTCAAAACCATTATGTAGCCAGTTATATGTAGCCATATTACTAAATGAATATTCTCCAATATGAGATTAATTCTACAGGTGGAGTCTTAACTAAACTCTATAAATCTCGCTAGAGGCCTTGTCTTTCCTTTCCAAATTTTGCATAACATTTAGATATTTTGCATCCCACTCTTACATCTAATCGAACGCGATTGTGCAGTATCCAACTCGCGTATATATGCAACTTCCCTTTAAGGAATTTGCATATGAGATTCAGGACACTGAAGTTTTGTACCTTCAGCTCCCTCTGATTCTGGTATGTCTGTATGATGTGCTGTGTTACCTTTCTCTGACTGTACTTCCTTCTTTCTCCATATCTTCAAGCGTGATGATGTCATTTTCTCCTTTTGATATGGTGCCCATACTTTGTTTCTGCATTCCTTAGCTATATTTCCAAGCTTGTTACATGCATAACATCTTATATGTTTCATATTCCTGCTGTAACAATCAGTAGCTTTGTGACCAAACATATTGCAAGCAAAGCAATATCCATAAAAGTACCTTGATTGAGATGACCTTTCTGCATAATGATCTTGAACCCTTCTTCTTCTACATCTAGCTGCAACATGTCCAAGATTATGACAAACATAACATTCAACATTATTCATAGGAGTAAAGGATTTTTTTTGAGGAATTTCTTTCCTTGGTTGATGATGAGATGGATCTTTCTTTTCTTCTTTGATCACTTTAGATTTCTCTTTAGAGTTCCTTGCTTCACCTTGTGAACTAGATTCACCTTCAACCGATTCATGAAAACCAAGACCAGTCTTTATAGCTGGAGACCTTTGACTACTAAGAATATCATCCAAGACTTTAGAGCTATCTTGAAATTGTAAAAGCTTATCCTTTTCTTCTATTTTACCTTTCAAGATATTTACCTCAACTTGATGTTGCTCATCCTTTTCAAGACATTGCTTCTTCAAAATTTCTTCTGATTTTCTTCCTTCTTCCACTTGTTGCCTTAGATTGAATATCTCCTTTTCTTGTTCTTCACTTACATTCTGCTGCATTTGACGAACTCGGAAGGCACATTCCAGCTGGGATTTTAGGCTGATGACTTCATTGTCTTGTTTTTCAATTGCTTGATGTAGATCTTCATTCTCCTTTCTTGATTTTTCAAGATCTCCCTTTAATGAGAGGATTGTGGCTTCAAGACTTTCATAAACACTGGATCTATCTCTGATATTCTTGATTGTTGTGTTCTTTTCATTGACTTCCCTTTTTAGAGAGGTGACTTCATCATGCAACTTTTGATATTTGACCTTGACTAACTCCTTTACCTTTTCGAATTCACATTCCCTTTTGTTCAAAAGATCTTGTTGTTCTGTAATTATGTCTGAAAGCCTTTTGAATTCAGCCTCTTTTTGATATATTTCTTGTTCACCCATAAGAGCAAGTTCAGTAGTTTCACTATCACTTTCATCTCTTTCACAAAGAAAAATAGCTGGAACATCAGAGGATACCACATTCATACCTGATAATGATTCTGAATCTGATTCTGAATTTGAAGAGCTTCTTATGCCTAACCCCCAATCGATTCTTCCACTGTCATAGTTCCTCTTAGATGTCTTCTTCTTCTTATGAGCTTTCTTCTTAAGCTTCTTTCCCATTGTTCCACGGATCTCCTTTAAGTGATCAAGCTTCTATCAAAGGACCTGCTTTGATACCAATTGTTGGAAATAATACTGAGAGGGGGGGGTGAATCAGTATTATCACATTAATAAAACTTTTTCATTTCCATAACCAGATTCATATATGCTACTTCCACAACTTCTTACGATTAAGTTAATTGATCTTCAATGAGTGCATTAGAACATTATCAACCATATTATCAGTTACCAGATGCAGTAACATAGAATAGATCATCACACATAAGGCACACACATGAACACCATGATATAAGGTGGAAACCCAATGCGGGAGAAAACCACCTGCTGCAAGTCATCTCAATCTTCTCTTTAATAAGAAAATTCTTTTACAATATTTTGTACTGGTGCAGGCTTATACCAGTACGGGAGCTACAACCCCCTTTGCTCTTGTACTAGCCGATCCATTTACTAGTACGCAGGCTACTACCTGCTACAATGCTCCAAGATTTCCTTTAGCTCTTGTACTAGCTTAGATACTAGTACGTAGGTGCTGACCTACAATCTTCTCTCCTCCAGGAACCACGTTTCATCAATTTTCATACTGGATACACTGAAGCACAACACTTAATCTAAAAGGGCCACATTTCATCCAATTTTCATACTGGACCCAATAACCACATTGAAGCTCATAATCAAACAACTTTCTGAATCACTCAATCACTAGATCAATACATATACAATGAGAGTCATCAATCAGATCTAGTTCATCAGATCACATAAAGATATACTCAATCACTTCTCATACGGCTATCATAAGATCATAATACCAGAAACTAGACATCACTTCAACACCCAGAACACAACAATGATAAACAAAGATTTTAAGAGAATTAAGCACCCTGCTCAACTGCTCACCTGCTTACGTACTCACCCTGCTCAACTTCTTGCCTGCATACAGTACTCACCCTGCTCAACTGCTAGCCTGCATACAAGTACGCACCCTGCTCAACTGCTAGCCTGCATACAAGTACGCACCCTACTCAACTGCCAGCCCGCGTACCTCGCTCTGAGTCCATTGAACTGCCTGCGGTCATCCGCACCTGAAGCCCTTCTATGCCTGCGTACTGGCGCACCTGAAACCCTTCTGTGCCTACGTACCGGCGCACCTGAAACCCTTCTGTGCCTGCGTACCAGCGCACCTGAAACCCTTCTGTGCCTGCGTACCGG